>VIAB01051775.1:0-15121 GCA_009801035.1 Oophaga pumilio | reverse complement strand
AGCCCCCCATAGGCAGACTTTAATATAATGCACCCCCATAGGCAGCCTCTATAGTTTAATACAGCCCCATAAAATAATATATACAATACTCACCTTTCTTCCTGGTTCTTCACTGCTCTGAGTGCCCGCTCATCTCTGGAATGCAGGCGCAGAGTAGCTAGTGAAATCATCACAACCCCTTGTCAGTGTAGGCGATGTCAGATGCTGACAGGAGGATGATGGGAGAGGGAGCGTAAAGCTCCTTCTCTCATCAATGCGGTCAGCTGTATTGGCATACAGCCGATACAGCTGAACTTGTTAGCACGGATGGGGGGTCAACTGCTGGCACCGGGCCTCCTGCCTGCTGAGGGGCCCATAGCGGCTGTGCGGCAGCACATGGAGATCGATTCTCCCTGCTCTGCTGCAGAATGTACCATATACAGTATACTCTAGTATAAGCCGACTCCTCTGTGCTTCCCTGTCCTCCTCAGTGCTCCCCCTTCCTTCTCCGTCCTCCCCCCGTCATACTCGCCCTCCTCGTGCCATCGCTGAATCTCCCTGCATTCTCCGTTGTCCTGGGGCCGGCAGCTACTTCCTGTGTTGAGCGGTCACATGGTACCGCTCATTAAGGTAATGAATATGCCTCCACGCCCATGGGAGTGGAGTCGCATCCATATTCATTACCTTAATAAGCGGTACCATGTGACCGCTCAATACAGGAAGTAGCTGCCGGCCCCAGGACAATGGAAGATGCTGGGACATTCAGCGATGGCACGAGGAGGGCAAGTATAATGTCCCAGCCACTGGCTCCTGCTGTTGCTCCCCCTCCCCCGCTGGCTTTCTGCACAATGACTCGTGTATAAGCCGAGGGTGGCATTTTCAGCACAAAAAAATGTGCTGAAAATCTCGGCTTATACACGAGTATATATGGTAACTGTAGCTACGCTACTGGGTGACGTGTTTCTATACTTTTCTTTTGATTGTTACACTCCTGGTTTTGGCTCACGAATACTGATGTGAAATACTGACCAAATACTGCCATGTGAACGGCGCCTTAAAGGGAACCTGACAGCTTATATGTGCTGCCTGATCCACAGGCAGCATGTAGCACACACTGACTGCATGATTTCAGCCATATTTGTTTAACCCTGAAACGCAACGGAATTTTATATAAAAATATAGTTTAAAAGCCACTGGGGACCAAGTTACATGGGATACTAGTATTACAGATGAGTTCCTGGTGGCTTCTGCCAAACAGATCCCCTGGAGTGACAGGTCTCTTGCTGTACACACATGCAGGGAGAGACCTGTCAATCACTGGCAGTAGGCGGTAAGAAGCCTGTCCCCATGCTGCTATTAAACTCTGTTGCTTTTCTCTGAAATGCAGCAGTGTTCCAGAATATAACATACTTGGCTGAAACCATGTGGCCAGTGGATTGGGCATTATTTTTATCAGTTGTCATGTTTCTTTTAAAGGTATGTATTCATTTTTCTATTGCTAAAAGTATGTAGCTTTTCTCAGACAAGGCATCTTATTTGTTGGATGAGCAATTTTACACATTCTGTAATATACAGTATATCATGAAAATTCCAATACTATATACAGTATATAATACTGCAATAAATAACTGCAGGTATTCGTGAATTGATCTTGCATTCATTCAGGTATGGTTTAGATTTATCACTGTGGATGCCACCTGGGAAATAGGAAAAGATGCAATCTGAGTAGACGAGGACAGGGCTGGTAAAAGGAGGGCACCAGGTAGGGTGACTATGCATGAGAAATGCATAGTCATATTGTTGTCCAAGAGCGGAGGGTCACTTTAATTATGGATATAATATCTATTATATTAGGACTCTGAAATTACATGGCTTATAAATGTTCATTATAATGCTTCTTATTTGTTAAATTAATAGCTTAAACCTATAAATGTCATCACCTATTTAAACCATGAAAATTTACATTTTTTAAATGCTCCCTTGGATCAGATCCTATTAATTAAACTAAGATTATTCTGATAAATGTGATGGCTCACAGCCTGTAATTTTACAATCCGGTAATAAATAAAAAATCCAATCTCTCCATAGGATGCAGCATTGCACAAGCTTTTAGTTATTAAAACCGGATGAGGAGAAGAAAACTGCAATTAGCTCAATCTGTTATTTTAATACAAATTGGATTTGTAATCCTTCTTAACTATATAATACCTAAGGGAGTGCCCTGGGTGTACTTATGGAAATGGTAACATTTTACAAGCTTACCACTATAAGCAAGGATATTTCCTTATATTTATTTCTTGGTGTGAATAAATAGCATATTACTGCAGAAAATTAATTACTTTGTGGCAACATCATGATCCGCACAGATTTAGATGTTTTCGGTACCCTGTAAAAGTATTATTTTCTGTATATAACATAAATAAAAGAGTATGTTCACACTTTTTCCTCAGCTAACAACACTATCAAATGAGTGGTCCTATTTTTGTATGATAAAATGCTGTTCATATGCTCAAGTTTTTGAATGCCTTAAGGCTAAGTTCCCACAATGAGCTTTTTGGTGAGTTTTTGATGTTGCAGATTTTCTGCGGCATTTCTGCACTTATTAGGTAAGATTGCTTACTTTTGAAAAAAGTGCAAGTAACCCATGTCAAAAACTCACAAAAACGCTTCCAGGGAACGTAACTTCAGGCTTTCAAAGACGCCAAGCTTTAAAAAGAAGTTAGGTTATGTTTACACTGTCTTTTTCCAGTGGACAAAACGTCTGTTTTCAAGCCTTCTAAAGGCATTTTGTTTAACTATTTTTCAGCGTTTTTGGGTGTCTTTTCACTGTCAATTTTTAGACCTTTTTCAAAACACCACTCCAGCATTTTTTTTATTGCACCACTGGAGTGGTACTTTAAATATAATTCCTCTGCCCCCTGTCTCTTACTCCAGCAAAAAGTGACCTACACATGTATAAGGCTGGTTTCACACGTCCTGATATTTCAGGTACCGGAAAAAACGGTACCGGAGATATCAGTATCCGTGTGTGTACTACGTGCGGCACACGAGCGGCAACCATGTGCCACCCGTGTGCCGCATCAGTACCACATGGACTGCGGCCGGGGAAGAACTGGCTACTGTAAGCACTGTTCCCCGGCGGCTGGTGCTGAAGCCGGCTGTCATTCTCCCCTGCTCTGCCTGCGAACAGAGGAAAAGGATGAGTGTTATATTAAAGTCTGAATGACAGCAAGTGTTGAATGATGGGGGTAACAGTCCCAAAAGCCCCCACCTGCTTTCGTTCGGACATTAATATACCGCTCATCGTTTTTCTCTGCTCGCAGGGAAGAATGACAGCTGGCTTCAGCACCAGCCGCTGGGGAACAGCGCTTGCAGTAGCCACTTCTTCCCCGGCGGACGTCCGTGCACACGAAGGACAGTGTGTACTGTTCTGCATGTGCACGTTTTGCGGACTGTGCTGCCGCAAAAAACGGACATGTCAGCATGTTTTGCCGACGGACACACGGTCTGTGAAAACACACTGACATGTACATAGACCCATTCATTTGAATGGGTCTACGTGTGTCAGTGTCTCCAGTTCGTGAGAAAACTGTCACCACACGTCCTGGACACACTGACGTGTGAAACCGGCCTCAGAGCCTTGTTC
Organism: Oophaga pumilio; assembly: GCA_009801035.1. Lineage (NCBI taxonomy): Eukaryota > Metazoa > Chordata > Amphibia > Anura > Dendrobatidae > Oophaga > Oophaga pumilio. The sequence goes on along the minus strand of VIAB01051775.1, from coordinate 11,496 downwards.
TGAACTTGTTCTGGCTCTCATAGACTTGCATTGAGAGCTTGTGATATAGCTTCTGACTTTTGGCCAGTCAGAATCTGCACTCACAAGATACAAAAGATGGCATCGCAGGAACGGAGCAGCACCGAAAAATGCTAAAGACTTACATTTAAAGGGAATCTGCAGTGCGCAGGCGCCGGGAAAGGTCAGAGAGGTCCGGTGCCTGCGCACTGTAGTACTCTGCTCTGGCCTCAAAAGGGCAGAGCAGTGCGCCTGCACAGGAGCCGCGACGGGACGGAAAGAAGAGGCCGGCTTCGCTACAAGATGGGAGGCGCCGAACCGGACCACGACTCCCTCAGGACCCGACCGGACGGCGGAACGCCCCTGGGTGAGTATAATCTAACTCGTTTTTCTTCACTTTCAGGTGACATCAGGGGCTTATCTACAGCAGAATGCCAGAATGCTGTAGATAAGCCCCTGATGGCGGTGGCCTCAGCTTATACGGCAAAAAAAGGGTGACAGATTCCCTTTAAAGTGCCTTAAATCTATTAAACAAGAAATAAAAAGCTAGCATTTCTTTTAAATAAAAACGCTGAAAAAATACTACTTCTAGCATCTTCTTTTCAGCCTTTCCATTGACTTATATTGTAAAGTATGGAATGTCTTCTATTATGTTTCGGTAGCTGAGGAGAAATAGCAAAAATAGCAAAGTAGCAATACACCAGAGAGGCTGGAACCTATTAGATTGCAGGACCCTAAACTTAACCGCAACACTAGAAGTAGCCGTGGAGCGTACCTACGGTGATCCTAGACGCCTCGTCACAGCCGGAGAGATAGCTACACCTAAAGGCAGAAAGATGAAAGCTATCTGCTCCGTAGCAGAACCCCCAAAAAAATAGGAAACCCCAAACATGTAATGGCGGTTAGACAAGAAGAAAATACGGACACAGACAGAAAATAGAATGAGCAAATGCTGGGGCCCAATCTGTCTAGATAGAAAAGTATAGGAAAGAATTCTGACTGCAACCCAAAAAAACCCTGACAAAAATACCAACACTTCTGATTAACAAAAAACCTGAGATCACATGATCTCAACCACCTAAATCAGATCTCTGGTGTAACACACAGCAATTCAGCAACTAAAAAGTGACAAAGGAACAGAGCAAAAGTGCAAACAAAAACTGAGCACAATTGCAGCGCCAGGCCCCAAAAGGGGACCAGGCCGAAGTCTACTGCTAAGCAGCAAACAAGCAAAGAAAATCCAACCAGAGGAAAAAAAAACAGCAAATCACTTAACTGAAAGAGAGCAGGAACGCAAGCTGAGCTCCAAGCAAGACCAGGAAGAACAATTGAATACCGGCAAGGCTGAAGGGAGTTCAGGTCACTTATATCAGACCATTCAGAGCCAGCTGAAGGCCATTCAGCAATTATTTCATTACCCTCAGCAACCACCGGAGGGAGCCCCAGCTCAGAAGTCACCTCCAGAGTATTCACAACAGTCTTCCAAGAAGAAAACACCAGAAGAATGAACACGTTACTTCTTTTAAAAGCTTGGCACCTTTGAGAGCTTTAAGCATTTAAAAGACATTCAAAAGCCCAAACATTTGAACAGCCAGTCATTTTCCCATACAAATTAATAGGACCATTCTTTTTATAATAATGTAATTTTTGTAGTTTTGTTTTAACTAAAAAACCTCTAAAAAAAACTGCACAAAAACACCCTTATACAAACACCAGAAAAAAATTGGAGAAAAATTGCCAAAACGCCGATGCGAAACGCGCGTCGGGGCGCGTCTGTGTCACAGGTGCCACCATGGGTGAGTTATACCATTGGTTTATGCAGTAATATTTTATTGTTACCTCTTATCTTGAAGTTGGGAATCCGGATCCCCTCTTTAACCTTGCACTTGCGATTAGTATATTGTATGCTTCTTTGAGATATTATATTCTTGCTGCTCCTTGATATAACTGAGGCATTCCTTTTCTAACTTTGTATTCAGACTATATACCTATCATTAGGTGCCTCTTTCACCCTTTTGACACTAGTGTCTCAGATGTATATTACATCTTATAACATCACGCATAACCATTTCAAATCACTTGTTTTGCTATCTATGTATTACTAGTACATGTTGTATGTTCTTTTTGTATTAATAAATATTTATATATCAGTTTTGGCAATTTTTCTCCAATTTTTTTCTGGTGTTTGTATAAATAATTAATGGAGTGCCATGGGGCATTTGCCTACATTTTGTAGTACCTGATTGGACTACAATTCTTGCCATGTATATGTGATTGTTTGGCCAGGGATTATGTTTTCTCTTACTATTTTCTGTGTTTTCACAGTTTCAGTCCTAGGCCAAATGGATTTCCGCGAAAGAGAAAAAACATGGCAACAAAAGCCTAAGAGTGTTTTTGATTCTGGTTTGGGCTCATCCAGTAGTCACGGATGTGGTGACGATATTGAGATTATTAATAAATATAAGGCATTGCTCCAAAGGCGTGCAAGAGTTTGGTGGAATAGGGCCTTTCTCGAAAAATATATTGCCAGTGGCTTTATCCCGCGTGGTCTTAGAATCCAGGTCTTTCCTTCTTTCCCTATTGAAAATGATGACTTTACCAAAGCATGGGAGGAAGCAGCTTCGGCATGCTCATAAACCTTTCTGGAACTATTGATACAATTAAATGATACAACTATTAGGGAAATAGATGTTGACCTTAAAAACGTTGAGGCAACTATTAATAAACAATTAACTGGAGAGAAGGTGACACAATTGAAAGCGGATATTGATGTTGAGCAAGCAAAGTGGGAAAAAGATATATTGGACACAAAATCCCGCAAATTCCAAAGGGATCAAAATGATTTTCAAAATGGTCAGGTTTATAGATGGAGACTAAAAACGAGTGGGTACCCCCAACCCTCTTTTCGACGTCGTTCTTCTTCAATATCTTCTATGTCATCTGTTGAAGATAAGAGCCATGGCTCTGATGCTCCCAAGAATTCCTGGGGCAGAAGGGAATACATGAGAATGCATAAGCCCAAATGGGGTGGTACCAAAAATACCAAATGCAAATTTCCTTCTTCATCTCCTGTGGACAAGAAACCACGGACCAACACATTAGAGGTGATTAACCTGTCCACCCATGTACTTACAGTTGCACAAAAAGAGGTTTTGAGCTTGGGACTTACCTTTTCCCCAACTAACCATTTTGATTTCTTTTCAGCATTGAAAGATTTGCATTTATTTTCCCGTAAGCTAGTCTTACACAAGTTGCATTCGAAAAATAAGCATGGTTCCGACATTACTACTGTTACTGAACAAGAAGCTATTGCCATACTGGAAGAATTGGAACAGGAGGCCAGTTCTACACATGAAGGTACCTCACATCCACCTGTTCTGTCTAGATCCACCACTTTCCCCCCCTTGTCCCTGTGTCCTCAAATTGAGATATTCACTAAATTGGTGACAGATGACTTTCGAGGGATTAAGAATTGTAAAAACAATAATAACTTGACATTTATACAACGTAAAGCATTACAGGATCTTAAAAAATTAGACGATGTGGTGTTTAAACCAGCAGACAAGGGGGGGAATGTGGTGGTCTGGCCAGTGACAGATTATGAGAGTGAGGCCTTCAAACAACTAAAAGATGTGGATACTTATATTCAGCTTCCCTGTAATCCTCTCTCATCATTTAAAATCGAACTTACAACTATATTAGATATAGCTTTTGAGAGAGGCATTATTAATAAAAAAGTTCTTGAGGGTCTTCTCATTAAGTTTCCTGTAGTCCCGACCTTTTACCTCTTGCCCAAGGTCCACAAGGACCCTATTTCGCCTCCGGGGCGTCCGATTGTCTCTGGCATCGGAGGGTTATGTGATCCTATCTGTACCTTTATTGAACACTACCTACAACCACAGGTTGAGACGCTTCCCTCCTTTGTCAGAGACACCACGGACGTCCTGAGACGTCTAGATGGTCTATATATTGAACCTGATACCCTGATGGTGGTGGCTGATGTAGAATCTCTGTATACGTGTATCCATCACACACATGGTCTCGCAGCCGCACAATTTTTTCTGGAAACTAGTAATCTTGATCCAGACTTACGGGAGTTGGTTTTGGACTTGTTGCGATTCATTCTCACCCACAATTTTTTTACTTTTAAAAACCGGTTTTATTTACAGAAGCGTGGTACCGCCATGGGAGCGGCCTGTGCGCCATCTTACGCAAACCTCTTTCTGGGATTTTGGGAGAGGAGTTTGCTGTTGGATGGCGCAGAGGCCGCTCCCCAAATTTTAGGTTGGTACAGGTATATAGATGATATTCTTTTTTTGTGGCAGGGCTCCACACAGGAATTAGATGATTTTATGGTGGGTCTGAATCGCAACGACTTCAACATCAAACTCACCTACTCATATGACAAAATTAGAGTTAATTTTCTGGATCTCGAAATTAAAATTGGGACCGATGGCTCTTTTGAAACAGATTTATACCGTAAATCTACGTCCGTTAACTCTCTGTTACACGCATCATCATCACATCCGGCCCCCACCATCAGGGCTATACCGACGGGTCAATTCCTCCGGGCTCGGAGGATCTGTGCCACTGATGCACTTTTTGACAAACAAGCAATGGACCTTGGGCAGAGGTTTAGGGATCGTGGCTATAGCAATCGGTCTATCAGAAAGGGTTACTTGAGAGCCAAAAACACTAGAAGAACTGATCTTCTTGTCAGTGGTCGTAGGCAACTCAATAAAACAGAAGGGATTATAAGATTTATCTCAACATATAATCAACAATGGGGAAAAATGCGTAATATACTTGTTAAACACTGGCCAATACTTATGACCGATCCTCAACTTCAAAAACGTCTTCCAGTTTTCCCACAAATGACAGCTAGAAGGAGTCGAAATCTTAAAGATACACTAGTATCAAGCCATTATGTAGCAAAGACCCAAACCTTATTCAATGTAAAGGATAAGACTGTTGGATTCTATCCTTGCGGGAGATGCCGGGCATGTCGTAATCATGTGAGGGCTACGTCTTTCACGTCATCGTACGGCCTCAAAGATTTTGAAATCAGGAATTATATCACATGTTCTACAACACATGTGGTATATTATGCCAGCTGTACATGCAACATCATATATATTGGTCTGACCACCAGAGAGTTGCGCATTAGAACACGTGAACATGTCAGAGATATAGAGGCCGCTCGTGACGTGGAAGACGTTGAGTCACTCAAAACAATCCCACGGCATTTTCGATTGAAACACAACTGCAGGTCGGATGATCTCAAAATCAAAGGCATTGATCATGTCAGCCTTGGTATCCGAGGTGGTGACAGTGGTCGTGTCCTGGCACAAAGGGAATGCCGTTGGATCGTGACACTAAATACAATGATTCCTATGGGCCTTAACGAACAACTGAGCTTTGCACCATATCTCTAAATGTCTCCACATCCGTGACTCTTTTTATTTGTTTTTATCATATAACTTACTCTGTTTTTCTTTTTTAGTTTTTACATCTTTGGAATGAAATGTGTTTGATCTTGACCGCTTGCTGCTTTTTTCCTCTCCTTGGAGAAATTGGACAACATAGTTATTGAAATCTTTATCCGAAACCCTATGTCCTGGTTGATCTACATTGTATTTTATTCATAGCTATTATTTGCATAACATGCTGTCAAAAAATTTATTGATCTCACTATGATGAAACTGTTATACTGCTGCACAATGTGTGTTTTTCTGTGCCTTTCTTGCATTCCACCGTTGAATTAGATTTGGCTTTTTTCACAATTGTATTTACTGGTATTGATGCTATTTGTCTCTCTGATGGGCGATATTATTCGTTTGGCAATATGCTCTAATATCAGAATGAGGGGCATTGTAATGTATACATTAATTGATAGTGCCTATATACATGGTGATCCAGCCTAGTAATGCGCTAAACATCCGATTTTTTGATGTACTTTAAAAACAACCTTGGCATTCAATGTGGTTTGAGGGCAGATTTTGCCCTCTTCAGTCATGTCCTCACTTACATCCAACTTCACTGCGCATGTCCATCTTTGACTCCGCCTCCGTTCGCTCCTGCGGCGTCTCTGGGTCTGTCCGCGCTCCACTACGTCATAAGGGTGCACCCGTGGAGCGCGTCGGCCTGGTTACGTCGCCGGAAGCTTATGGACACGCTGTCCACATGTGCTGGTCCTTTCCCCATTAGTGTAAGGGTATATAGCAAGCGGGGATGAGCGTTTTAGTACCCACAAGCCCCCCGAAGAAGCCGATGCGAAACGCGCGTCGGGGCACGTCTCTGTGTCACAGGTGCCACCATGGGTGAGTTATACCATTGGTTTATGCAGTAATATTTTATTGTTACCTCTTATCTTGAAGTTGGGAATCCGGATCCCCTCTTTAACCTTGCACTTGCGATTAGTATATTGTATGCTTCTTTGAGATATTATATTCTTGCTGCTCCTTGATATAACTGAGGCATTCCTTTTCTAACTTTGTATTCAGACTATATACCTATCATTAGGTGCCTCTTTCACCCTTTTGACACTAGTGTCTCAGATGTATATTACATCTTATAACATCACGCATAACCATTTCAAATCACTTGTTTTGCTATCTATGTATTACTAGTACATGTTGTATGTTCTTTTTGTATTAATAAATATTTATATATCAGTTTTGGCAATTTTTCTCCAATTTTTTTCTGGTGTTTGTATAAATAATTAATGGAGTGCCATGGGGCATTTGCCTACATTTTGTAGTACCTGATTGGACTACAATTCTTGCCATGTATATGTGATTGTTTGGCCAGGGATTATGTTTTCTCTTACAAAAACACCCTTAGCTGTTAATTCTTCTGCCATTTTCCAATAAGAAGACACTCAATAATTTACAACGCAAGTCAAGGGAAGGGAAGAGTTTGGTTAGTGTTTTTCCCTCAAAAACTGCCATTTTCTTCACTGTTTATGGGATTTTAAAAATTAAGATTCCAGATTTTGGTATAGTATAGTATACCCTGTATCTCGTAATAGAGCCAGAATCTTGGGTGACACAGTCCACTCCACTGAACACCAGGAGTGGCATGTGTGCTAGGCACTGATGTCCTAGTGCAAATGTTACTGAGCAGATTTACAGTTATCAAGCTTGCCACTGATAGCATTTATGTTTATGGAATCAATTTATGATCATTTTATCCTTGATCTTTAAGGCCCACGATCAGTATAGTGCTGCGTTGTACAGTACAAACACAGAGGGTGGGATTAATAGAAATCCCATGTCCACTGTGCTACTTTTTACGCTGTGTGTGGGTTCCCAAGCCACAACATGTCAATTTCTCTTGCTGAGATGCTGAGTCTTCTTTGCAAAATTTCCCTATAGACTTGCATTAGGTGTGGAAAATCCGCAGCATATGCATTGTAAGTGCATTTACACAGTGTGAACGCACCCAAAATACACATCTAAACAAACATATCGCACAGGAAGCACAGCAGAACAAACAGGAAGTTGCCAAAAACAAAGTGTTCAGTAATGTCCCACCCCCCCTTACATATACACTTGCACCCTTTAGTGCCTTTTATGTAGCACTAAGAGGTGTTTTTAACCTTGCTTAACCAAATAAATAAACTATGTGGTGTCCCCCCTTATTTTTGATAACCAGTCAAGGTAAATTTGACAGCTGCGGCTGATATTATCAGGCTGGGAAGGTCCATAGTTATTGGGCCCTTCCCAGTATAAATTATCAGCCTGCAGCAACTCGAGAATTGGCGCATTCATTAGATGAGCCAATTCTTGTGCTTTGCCTGACTCTTCTCAATTGCCCTGGTGCGGTAGCAATCGGGGTAATGGTAGTTGGTGTTGATGTCTGCTGTGATTTGTCAAAAATCTCAGGTGACATCAAGTCCTGGTGTTAGTAATGGTGATGTGTCTATCAGACAGCCCCATTACTAACCCAGTAATAGAAAGAAACACAGACAAAAACAAACCCTTTACTTTAGTTTTATAAAGACTCCCCCACACTATCACTGGTTCACCAGTTTATTGAAGAAAAAGAGAAGTCCCATGCAGGTCCGTCGTAATCCACCGAATCCAATGTAGTCCAGAAATAAATACCTGAAAAACATGAAATGAGAGAATGTCCCTTAGTCACAAATTTATTAGCAGAATTGTTCCCACGAAGTACTGATGTAGTCCACGTTATCTTAAAGCAGCTTCGGCATCTGTGAACGTATAGTTCCTGCTGTTCACAGGCGCCGGGTACTGACGACAATGCTCATCAGCATTGCTGGCTCATGCTGCAGTAAGCGAGATCCAGATGTGGATTTTTCTGGAATAAGACATCAGATCACAGGTATCAAGGTATCATTTTATTCAACTTTCTATGGCCTTCTTACCCATATAGACGGCTTAGGAGGGTTGATCCCACTGACAGATTTCCTTTAAACAGTTAAGCTTGCTGATTAAACCACTTCCAACAAATTAACTTCAAGAACTGGCTGTTTACCTTCTGCCTGATATATCCCACCTCATGAAAGGTGCAAAAGAGGTAATCATTGTTATTGATATTCAATTCATCCGTCAGTGGCGTACAGTGTGTATACTATTCAACCCCTTGGCTTTTTACCTATTTTGCTACAGGACAACCTGTGTGTGATGCGTCAGCAGTCAGCACTAAATAGTCTAAGCTGGTGAAGTGAAAAAAAAGGGATAAGTGAAATTTATGGGATCAAATATGTATTCACCCCTTTTGCAATGAAGTCCCTAAAAATTTCTGGTGCAAGCAATTACCTTCATGAGTCACATGCTTAGTGATAGGAAGCCCACGTAAGTGCAATCTAAGAGTCACATGGTCTGTCAGTATATAAACCTAACCTTTTCTGAAAGGCCACAGAGGCTGCAACACCATTAAGCAAGAGGCAACGCTAACCAAACACTACCATGAAGACCAAGGACATCTCCAAACAATTCATTGACAAAATGGCTGAGAAGTACAAGTCAGGGTTGGGATATAAAAAAATCCTAATCTCTGAGGATCCCCGGAGCACAATCAAATTCATTATTATCAAATGGAAAGAATATGGTACCACAACAAACCAGCCAAGAGAGGGCTGGCCACCAACATGCTCAGCCCAGGCAAGGAGGGCATTAATCAGAGTCAGCACAGAGACCAAAGGAAGCCTTGAAGGAGCTGCAGAGTTCCCAAGCAGACACTGGAGTATCTATAAATATGACCACAATAAGATGTACACTCCATAGAGGTGTCCTTTATGGAAGAGTGGGCATAAAAAAGTCTCTACTAACAATTTTTGTGTGTAAAGCTCATTTTGAGGTTGCCAAAAACACATGTGGGAGACCCCACAAATGTTTGTAGGAAGGTGCTATGGTCAGATGAGACCAAAATTGAAGTTTATTGCCACTAAGGTAAATGCTATGCACCCCTTCTGAGGAAGAACTGTGGAAACGTGGGTTAAGGGGGTCCACTGTTGCAGGTTGGAGCTCTGGTAAATATGCCTGTCTGTATGCCTACACTAAGGGTATGTTTCCACGTTCAGGAAACGCTACGGATTGGACTCTGCACCTCATCTTGACTGATAAAAACCAGAAATGTAGACATTTTTGCAAATGTATTAAAAAAGAAAAACTGAAATATCACATGGTCATAAGTATTCAGACCTTTTGCGCAGACACTCATATTTAAGTCACATGCTGTCCATTTCCTTGTGAGCCTCCTTGAGATGGTTATACTCCTTCATTGGAGTCCAGATGTGTTTAATTACATTGATAGAACTTGATTTGAAAGGCACACACCTATCTATATAACCTCACAGCTCACAGTGCATGTCAGATCAAATGAGAATCATGAGGTAAAAGGAACTGGCCAGAAACAGAATTGTGGCAAGGCACAGCTCTGGCCAAGGTTACAAAAGAATTTCTGCAGTACTCAAGGTTCCTAAGAGCACAATGACCTCCATAATCCTAACATGGAAGAAGTTTGGGACCACCAGAAGTCTTCCTAGACCTGGCCGTCCAGCCAAACTGAGCAATCGTGGGATAAGAGCCTTGGTGAGAGAGGTAAAGAAGAACCCCAATATCACTGTGGCTGAGCTCCACAGATGCAGTAGGGAGATGGGAGAAAGTTCCACAAAGTCAACTATCACTGCAGCCCTCCACCAGTCAGGCCTTTATGGCAGAGTGGCCCGACGGAAGCCTCTCCTCAGTGCAAGACATATGAAAGCCCACATAGATTTTGCTAAAAAACACATGAAGGACTCGCAGACTACGAGAAATTTGATTCTCTGGTCTGATGAGACAAAGATAGAACTTTTTGGTGATAATTCTAAGCGGTATGTGAGGAGAAAACCAGGCACTGCTCATTACCTGCCCAATACAATCCCAACAGTGAAACATGGTGGTGGCAGCATCATGCTATGGGGGTGGTTTTCAGCTGCAGGGACAGGACAACTGGTTGCCATTGAAGGAAACATGAATGCGGCCAAGTACAGAGATATCCTGGATGAAAACCTCTTCCAGAGTGCTCTGGACCTCAGACTTGGCCGAAGGTTCACCTTCCAACAAGATAATGACCCTAAGCACACAGCTAAAATTACAAAGGAATGGCTTCAGAACAACTCTGTGACCATTCTTGACTGTCCCAGCCAGAGCCCTGACCTAAACCCAATTCAGCATCTCTGGAGAGATCTGAAAATGGCTGTCCACCAACGTTCACCATCCAACGGAAGAATGGCAAAGTATCCCCAAATCCAGGTGAGAAAAACTTGTTGCATCATTCCCAAGAAGACACATGGCTGTACTAGCTCAAAATGGTGCTTCTACTCAACAATGAGCAAAGGGTCTGAATACTTATGACCATGTGTTATTTCAATTTTTCTTTTTTAATAAATTTGTTTTCTATTTTTCTGTTTTTTTTTCAGTCAAGATGGGGTGCAAAGTGTACATTAATGAGAAAAACATGAACTTTTTTTAATTTACCAAATGGCTGCATTGAAACAAAGAGTGAAAAAATTAAAACTGTCCATACCCACTGGCTAAATGTGTTAGCACACTTGAAATTGTTCCAGAAAATGAAATATTTCTCACAGAAAATGATTGCAATTATACATGGTGTTTACCCAAAAAAACAGAGGAAATAAAGGAAAATTGGACATAATTTCACTCAAAACCGCCCAAAATGGGATGGACAAAATTGTTGGCAACTTTCCAACATTGTGAGTAAACAACTTTGTTTCAAGCATGTGATGCAAGTTCAAACTCACCTGTGGCAAGGAAGAGGTGTGGGCAATGTGACCCAATCTTTGCATTGTGTTTCTGTGATTGATTGCAGTTATTTATTCCAAAGGGTGTGCAACCAAATATTTAGTTCAGGGTACCAACTATTTTGTCTATCCCATTTCTTAATCAACCATAACATCAACATCACTGACAGATGAATTAAATATGAATAATAGAGTTGAGCGATACTTTCCGATATCAATAAGTATCGGAT
>VIAB01051766.1:0-15126 GCA_009801035.1 Oophaga pumilio | reverse complement strand
ATGTACGGAGATCTGTAAGGGACTCACAGGAGGAAGATCCTGTTAAAAAATTTGCCTTGTCCGAGTATACCCAGCAGACTACAGGGACAAGATATAGGCAATCCTGGATGACCAAATTAATAGGTCTTTAGCCAGATCCATCTTCTTTGACAACTTCAGCATTGTAGGCCCCAGTTCTCCCTACTCCCTGAGGACGTGTTTTCAGGTACCGTTGAGAGGGCGGGAAGAAAAGCAACCAGATACAAAGGTGGAGTCCATAGATAGCCAGACCTGCCTATCGCTACCGACCATCCTGGAGTGCAACCAGATTCCCAACGGGTCAGAGACACCTTCCCTGGAGTTGGCGACACATCACCCCCATCTGAAGTGTATAGCCCACCTGATACCTGAGTTGGATCCAGAAGCCCCAATACCTTTACTCTTGGGAAGAGACATACTACGAGTCCACAAGTCTAGAGAATATATCAACGGCTTCCAGAGCGCTCCATATGCACAGAGGCTTGACCTTGGATGGGTCATTTAGGAGATGTCTGTCTAGGAGCACACAAGCCGGCCTCAGTCAACAGTATGTTTACCAGCACACTAGAAAAAGGATGTCCATCTCTCTTCCAGCCATTCACAATAGTCTTTTAAAGGAATTACTGAGCAGCACTCCCCTACCTTGCCCTTTCTCAGTTCCTACCAATGAGACCACGCCTGTGAAGGTGAAAAAGACCACATAGGATCTACAGTTTTCCACAGGACAAAGGAAGACAACAAGGCGGCGATGTCTATAGAAGACAGAATGTTCTTGGACATCATGGATAGATAAATATTGAAGGACAAGTCAAACAGTTGGGTCGCACCTCTACCATTTCGACCTCAGAGAAGATGCCTACCCAACAACAGGGAACTGGTCTATAGCAGATTCATCTCCCTCAGATACAAGCTTCAGAAGTTACCTGAGATGAAGGAACATTTCTTTACCTTCATGGGGAAGATATTCCAGAACAACCACTCAGATATTGCACCTGCACTTTGGCACTCAGAGGAGTGTTGGTACTTACCCATCTTCGGAGTGTACCATCCTAAGAAGCCAGGTGACATAAGAGTGGTATTCGACTCAAGTGCCAAATGCAAAGACGTCTCATTGAATGTGTCCTACTGTCAGGCCCAGACCTCAACAACAGACTTCTAGAAGTACTGCTCTCTTTCCACAGAGATATGGTGGCATTTATGACTAACATACAACAGATGTTCCACTGTTTTCTCATCAAAGAGGAACACAGAAACTACTTGAGGTTCTTCTGGTACCCCGACAACGACCCAAAGACATCGCAGAGTACCCGATGAGGGCACATATCTTCGGGAACTGGCCTTCCCCAGCAGTCGCTATTTACGGCCTCCGAAATTCTGCCAAAGAGGGTGTAGAAGAGTACGGGTCAGACGTCAGATCCTTCATAGAAAAGGACTTCTACGTAGACCACTGTTTCAAGTCCACACCGACGAATGAGGCTGCAATCAGTCTACTAAAAAGGACTCAAGCAATGCTCACTCAGTCTAACCTAAGGTTGCACAACATTTCCTCCAACAGCCAAGACTATTTCAGCGATCTAAAGGACTTAGACCTAAGCATCGACTGCCTTCTCATGCAGTGGAGCCTTGGATTGCTTTGGGATTTAAAGGCGGATGCATTCACCTCCAAGATCAGCAAAGACGAGAAACCCTTCAAGCGCAGAGGAATTCTTTCTTTCGTAAACAGTTTGTACGACCTCCTGGGATTTGTAGCTCCGGTAACCATCCAAGGAAAAATGATGCTAAGAGATTTCACCCAAGACACGTCCGATTGGGACGATCCACTTCCGATAGAAAAGGCTGACCTGTGGGCAGAGTGGAGGAGTCTCTCAAAGCCTGGACCGACCTTCGTGTGAATTGACCGTATGCTCCTGTGCCATCCACAGAAGTCAAAACACAAAGACTTTGTATCTACTGTGACGCATCAGTCAAAGCGATCGCAGCAGTAGTGTACCTCAAAACCATAGATGTAAACGAACAGAGCCACATTGGGTTCGTGATGAGCCGGACTAAAGTGGCGCCACTCCACGAACACACGATACCCAGACTGGAACTCTGCGCTGCCGTCCTTGCAGTTGAGTTGGCCGAGCTTATCTCAGATGCGATGAATCTGGAGACCAAAGATGCAGAGTTCTACACAGATAGCAAGGTGGTACTGGCATACATCGGCAACAAAACGCGATGCTTCTATGTCTACGTCAACAACCGGGTACTGAGGATAAGAAGATCCACCTGCCCTAATCAGTGGCACTACGTCCCTACTCACCACAATCTTGCAGACCATGCTCTAGATTCGTTGTTCCAAGTCATCTTAAGGACACTATATGGTTTACAGACCCTGCTTCCTTGAACAGCTCGATGCCCCACATCAGCATTCCTGATACGTTCGAACTAGTGGATCCAGATACTGACGAAATGCTCCATCCATGAGTGTCTGCTCTACATACAGTAAAGATGTATATCTTTGTACTGTGTTCTACATACAGTGATTTCAAGTCACCACCTCGAATATCATCGGTTCAGCAGGTTCTCAAACTGGAAGTCACTTGTTCGGGCCATCGCTTGCACCACTACCTGCAAACCAGAGACCTTGTAAAGGTTGGTATCACTGCAAGCATGCCTTTACCGCTCCCAACCTGGAAAGAGCCAAGGTTACAATACTTTGTGTTGTACAAAAGGAAACCTACACCAGAGAAATATACAACCTCAACAAGGGACAACCCGTTCCTAGAGACAGTGTGCTGAAGAAGCTCAATCCGATTGTCGACCAAGACGGGCTGCTGAGAGTAGGTGGCCGTCTTCAAGAAGCCAAGGTAAAGGTTTCAGAGAAATACCCAGTAATAATCCCTGGACGTCCTCACGTCACAATCCTGCTCATTCAGTATCATCATGACTTAGTGAGACACCAAGGCCGTTTGTTTACAGAACGGAATCTATGGGCGGCTGGACCATGGATAGTTGGAGCAAAGAAGAGCGTGAGCAAACTCATCTTTAACTGCGTTACGTGTCGCAAACGCCGTGGTATGTTTCAAAATCCGAAGATGGCCAATCTTCCACCTGACAGTCCTTACCCCTGCAATGTTACTCACACAGAAAACCTGTGCCCCGAGAGCTCCACTCAGAGAATTCAACAACAAAGACCTTTACAGATGACAATGGAGGCAAGTACAAAGCGTGTCCAACGTCTTTTGGGACAGATGGAGAAAGCAGTATCTCTCCACCTTGCAAATTAGGACAAAGTGGCAGAAAGACCACCCAAACATCCAACCTGGCAATGTTGTACTCGTGAAGGACAGTCAGTCACATCCAAATGAGTGGCCACTCGGCCTTGTCACCAAGCCCTTCCCCAGCAAGGATGGGAAAGTGCGCAAAGTAGAGGTCAGATTGTGCAAGCTTTGGGAGAACAAACTTGCAAATTTCTAATGTGGGTCAATTGATGCCACTTTTCATGGTGTCTGCCCCTAATTTTAGCTGTTTGGGAAGCTTTTTGCCACCCCTTAAGTTGTTGTCTATGCGTTTGGTTTTGTCTCCCATTGAACTTATGGCATTCTGGTACGTTAGTCTGTCCATTCAGCGAATCCGAACTGAACCAAACCTTGAAAGGTTCACTCATCTCTAATGATGAGTCCCCAAAATATGATCTGAAGAGCTATAGATTCTTTTAGAGCATACAAGGGTCAAACTTATTAAAAATTTCAAGCTATAATATAAAAATATACAATGCACACAATATATATAAAAATAAAACAACACACAAATATGTAAAACAGTTATAAAATAAAAAGAGAGAAATAACAGAAATGTAATGCTGCTGCAGTGCAGTATAGTGTAACCTCCACCAGGGGATACTGGTGAGGGAAGAGAGGTTTCACACACAGCGTAATACCACAGAGCTGCAGCACAAGAACCACCTGGTGGCAAAAGAGTGGTCAGATGAGCCGAGTCAGAAACAGTCAAAACAAGCTGAGTCACATACCAAGGGTCCAAGCACAGGGAGCAAACACTAAGACAAGCGAGGTGGTAGGAAAGGGAGGTCACAGGAACAGAGTAAATGGGCAGAGGACAAAACACGGTATCAAGGGATCAGCTGCTCTAGCCTGGAAGCATGAATTATCACTGACATTGGTCAGCAGGCCACAGCAGACTGAAATAGCCCCACAGAACCCAAAACAAGGCAGAGAAGGTTAACCCTCACATGATCAGACCGGGGAGAGAATAACATGAAACAAACCCCGGCCTGGATCATGACAAGAAACACCTAAAAGTTTCCATCTGCAGCTATCTTCTGTTTTCCTTGAGGGAAGGAGAATTGGATTATGCAGCACATCCTTCACAATATATACAACTGATAGCAGGTATGCCTCTTTAGTAACAGTTCTTCTGCACAAAACAAGGGTGTAACCTTGATGGTGACAAGTGGCGGCACATAGCTTGTAAAGGACGCTACAATTGTACAGCAAGTTACTCTGGACACTTCCATCCCATCAGTATAAGAGTCACAAGGTTCAGTGTGTGTTGTTTTGACTTTCCACGCATAATCTTATGTTCTGCATATATAAGGGCACTCTCCCTGCTTCTATTCCTTATATAAATGTAACCTAGCATGGCCTGTCCCTTATTTCTTCATTAAGATTTCCTCTAAGATTTCCAGGTCTTGCAAACCATTAAGCTTTCTTTGCTAATTTCCTCCCTATAGGTGCCCATTTGCTTGCTATAGGTAGGAACTTCAGCCACTCTTTAGTTTTTTGCCTTCAGGACTTGCTACCTGAGTACTCCTGACTGCACTCTATCTCGCTCTCCTCTTCTACACATAACCCACAACTGTACTAGCCTGAAATTTGGAGGTTCCTTCGCCTTCAGAACTCTCTTACTAACTGCTTAGAAACAGGAACTCATCCCTGGATCACAGAAACTGGAGCCTAACTAGGATAAAACACATAGAAACAATATGTCTCATTTAAGATCATATCAGAAATCTTAATAGAGGGTGTTCAGACATCTCTCCACCTTTATAATCCCTCTTTAATGATTGCTGTTCTTGGTTATCCAGGACCTGTAAAAAATTTAAATTAGCCTAACAATAACTACTGGAACTTGGAATATTGCAACGTGTTCTTCAAGGGGTTACGATCCTCGACATGACAACCGATTCTTCTTGGTTACGGAGCCTGGATATTATAGGTACCACAGTCCAGCACATAGCCACAGTCCATAAAATGCAAGTGGATTCTAATCTTCCAGAACAAGTACCCTGGAACAAGATAAAACACTGTCTCTCAATATTAAATACAACAACACAAGCCTTGTTTTTGTCCACAAAGGTGTATTTAGAAACAGATCCTCAACAAGGCATCTCCACCTTAAACTAGAGTCATTCATGAGACCCGGCTGGCTTCCTGCATTTCTTGTGTGTCGCTGTGACTTCCCACACAATCTTACGTTCTGTGTATATAAGGGCCGCTCTCCAAGCTGCTATTCCTTATATGAATGTGCACCAGGCTGGCCAGCCCCATATCCCTTCGCTAGGACCTTTAGGTCTGGCAAGCACTAAGGCTTTCTTTGCTATCTTCCTCTTTATTGGTACTCACTCGCCTTCTGTACGTAATAACTTCTGCCACTGTTTAGTTGCTTGCTTTCAGGACTTTCTCCCTGAGTATTACAAAATGCTCTCTCTTCTCTCTCCTCTACACACAAGCAAGAATTTTGCTGACCTGCTGTTACTTCTCCTTCAGAATTCTCTAACTAACAGCTTAGAAACTGGGACACTATTCCTAATACACACTTAACGCCACCCAAACCTTGTAGGCCAAACTCCACCCAAACCATGGGCTGGCCCTACAGTTAAACATTGTCACCTATTGATCAAAGAAGCAGAAGTTTAACTGGGATAAAACACAAGCCGCATGTCACATTTAAGATCATATCAGAAGTCTTCAGAGAGGGGTTCAAACATCTTCTCGACCTTTACAGAGACATTACAATACAATAACATTAATCCACAGGAAGCAAGGAAAGGAACTCTAGAACTAGAATAGCAAACCAGACAGTAGATTCATGCTGCCTGAACTGTGTAAAGCATGAATCAGACTTGCTGTTGTGCATGCTTTAATCTAAAAATGCTGCAGAAATTTGGCTATGGACTATGCTTCTCTGATGACTAGTCTGACGCAGGTCCCCGATAGCTTCTAAACGCTCCACTCTCCTAAACTGACTCAATAAACTCCCATGTAGTAAATAACCTGTATGTCGATGGGAGCGGAGAGGAGCTGCTGGAGACTCTTGGACTAGTCATCAGAGTAACGCAGTCACCGGTCGGCTTTTTAAAGTGTGTTTTCTCTGAAACACTGTAGAATTTCAGAATAAAACAGACACAGCTGCAACTACAATCAATGTCTGGTTCAGGCCCATGTGGTTCGGGAAGCATGAATCTGATGTCAGGTTACATTTATCAAAAAGGCCCTAGGATTACAGGTACCTACGCCACCCGACATGCATTTAACGTTACTGCTTTTTTGTGAGTGGCCACACGGTCTACAGAAGGAGGTATATATTAGTCTAAACACTAATAAAAACTTTTTTATTTGTAATATCTAAATATTCATCACCACCTTACATAGTTATAGTAATATGTAGTGGAGCTTGTGCTCAATGAAGGTCACGCTACTCTGGGCATAAGTCAAGAACTATATGACATGATACTTAGTAATGTTAGCATCACATGCTCTTTGTATTTTTTGCACAATTCTACATCAAAGATCTTTATTTGTTATGCAAGAGATGTTTAATCAAAAAGCAAGATGTAAAAAAACTAAATACAAATTCTGTAAATGCAAAATAAGCAAATCAAAACACAGAGAAACAAAACATGAGACACAAAAAGCATGGAGATGCAGTGTTATAGAAATAATACATTACAGTGAAAATTAAGAGTTAGCATAAAATACATTTGAAAAGCAATCACAACAGTGAGCGAGGAAATTGTGTGGATGGTGTGAATAAAGAAATATTGATTTTGTAGAGGAGGATTTACTGATGGAGACACTTAGAGGTGAAGTTAGGGCTGAAGTTGTATGTGAACTCCTGGAATCAGGTTTCTTAAATCTGCATTTGCCATTGATAAATGCCCTAATAAGAGAAAGAACTAAGATCAAATCAATTAAGGGAGCAATACATGTCCCATAAAACGCCATTCTGGAACAATGGAGACTCAAAGAAGCATTCGCAATTCTTAGACAAGGAGTATTGGACCAAAAATTGAGTTTGATTGAATCTCTATTGTAAGAGGTCAGACAAAAATTATTAAAGACTCACCAAAAATAATTTCAGTTGCAGAGTTGTGCTATTTCCTTACTTCACTAAAACCAGTTGGTTCACATTTTGGGAGCCATCAGAGAAAACGATGAGCAAATGAGGCATCAGTGAAGGACACATTCTAATGTCAAAAGTGTGAAGCTTAATGTAAATTTTTTTTTAGAAATGTATTAATGACAGCCAAACTGAGCTTCTGCTCCACTTCTGGTACAGGATTACTGGTAGAGGGAGTTCAGACAATGGGAATGGGAGAGTTGGGCGTCAGTTTTGAGAGAATTATATTTTAAGGGGCTTCCCAAGATTGTATCAGAGGAGTCTCAGCCTCTTCCTGCTGCCCAGAATATTACATGGAGCAAGCTGGGATATTCCATCTATGGTATATTAGAGATGTCCCAATTTCCAGAGGTTTTGATATGAAATGAGGTGACTGTGGAATCGAGATGACTTTTTTTTTTTAAGGGAAATTCCTTTGAATCGTAATCAGAGGTGAAGAAGTACACTTTCAAGGGAATAGCTTCCTCTGTTCAAAGCACTGGTTTTCAGACCTTCTGGAGCTAGTGGTCAGAGATGAATATTTGGGTTTGCATCAATCCGCTATTTATGGGAGATATATTTTGACAAAGAAACACGTAGCTGTGACTATGCCTTGCCATTTATAAAGTTTTTTCAATAAATTTTTGCCTATATTGGAAGGTGGACTTATTGTCTCTTCATATATTTTTAGTGCTGTAGCAAAGGGACAAACATAACATTTACTCACATCACCGGTAGGCCTTTCTAACCCCTCCAATTTAATATTGGCTCAATGGATGATGCTATTCACGCCATGTTTCATCTAGGCAGAAAGTTAAAATCGTGATAGGAAACATGACGACAATGTGTCTGCATGTGGGGCAGCAGGAGAGAGATAATGGGGGACAAAATATGAGGTTACGGCAGTAACAGTAACTAGAACCTGCATGACAACCCTCACAATAAACCATTTTCCATAAACCATCTTAGATATTGGAATGAGCAGCGCATTGAAATCCACTGTTCGTGTTTTTATAACTAGAACTGCCATGACAGCAAGAATGGATATATGTTCCTACTTGGGAAGCCTGGTACAGTGGGATAACCTCAAAGAGTAGGTTCACAAGACCGATTTCTCCACATCCAAGAAATACAGTCCGATTGCTCTGATCAGACTTTGATAAGAGTTTGTTCAGTTTTTCTCAGACATGGAAAAAAAAATTCTCCACTTTCCCCATTCTATCAGTCAGTGAACATTGGACTGCATTCGGAAGATGTTTTTCACAGACCCGTAGACTTCCATTTCCAATTTCGATGTGTGTGCAGACCAAAATTGGACGTCTATTTTTTTCCGTTGACCACTCATTCCAAGGTAATAAAACAAACGTGCCAGCCCAATAGAATATCATAGATAGCATTTAATTCAGAATTATATAACTAAGAATATATACATATATATATTTATATACACACACATAAGAATGGAACACGACACCAATTTTCTAAGTGAATATATTTCTAAAGGTGCAATTGACATGAAATTCTCACTAGATGTCGGGAACAACCCATCCAATCCACACAGGAAAAGAAATCAACCATAGGACGTCATAAATTAAGTTGAGTAATAATGTGAAATGACAAATGGAAAAGTATTGAAAATGAATGTTGAAATGTATTTTATATGTAGTACAAACGTGTTTTTTGGTGATGACAGCGTCCAGACGCCTCCTGTATGGAGAAACTAGTTGCATGCATTGCTCAGGAGTGATTTTGGCCCATTCTTCCACACCAACACTCTTCACATCCTAGCGGTCCCATGGGCTCCTTCTATAAACTCTGAGCTTTAGTTCCTTCAATAAAATTTCTATTGGTTTTAGGTCAAGTGATCGACTTGGCCAGTCTAGCAACTATATTATCTTTCTATGACACCAATTGAGTGTTTCCTTGGCTGTGTGTTTAGAATCATTGCCTTGCTGAAATGTCCACCCTCATTTCATCATCATCATTCTGGAAGATGGCAGCAAATTTCTATCAATAATGTCTCCGTACATGTGTCCATTCATCCTTCCTTCAATGACAAAGTTTGCTTGTACCGTATGCTGAAAACAGCCGCGCACAATGATGTTCCCACCTCCAAACTTCAATGTTGGTTTGGTGTTTTTAGGGTGATATGCAGTGCTTTTTGCCTGTGTATTATGGAATCCAAAGAGTTTGATTTTGGCCTCATCTGACCAGACTATATTCTCCCAGTATTTCACAGGCTTGTCTAAATGTTTTTGAATGTTGATCAAACTTTAAACACACTTGAACAAGCTGTTTGTTCAGCAAAGAAATTATGCGTGGTGAGTGTGCATACAGGCCATGAAGGTTGAGTGCATTACTTGTACTGTAGTTTTCTTTGAAACAGTTGTACTTTGCTGATTCCATGTCTTTCAGTAGCTCTGCACAGGTGATCTTTGGCTCTTGGACAACTCTTTTGATAATTATTTTCACTCCTCTATCTGAAATATTGCGGGAAGCATCAAGTTGTGGCTGGTTTATGGTGAAAGAATGTTCTTTCCCCTTCCGGATTATGTCCCCAGCAGTACTCACCGGACCCTTCTGTAGTTTAGAAATTCTTCTGTAACCAATGCCATCAGTATGTTTTCCAATAATAAGGTTACAAAGTGTTATGTTTCGGTAGCTGAGGAGTACAGGCAAAAAAGGAAATACACCAGAGCAGTTGGAAACTATGAGATTGCAGTACCCTGACTAACCACCACAACTAGAGGCAGCCGTGGAGCGTTCCTACGTTGGTCCTAGACGCCTCGTCACAGCCTGAGAAACTAACTACACCTAAAGATAGAAAGAGGAAAGCTATCTACCCTGGAGCAGATCCCCCAAAGAACATAGAAAGCCCCCAAACATGTAATGGCGGTTAGACAAGAAGAAATACTGACACAGACAGAAAATAGTATGAGCAAACGCTGGGGCCCAAACTTACTAAATAGAAAAGGATAGGAAGGGCACTTACTGCAATCCCAAAAAACCCTGAAAAGCACCAACTCGACTAATTCCAAAAACACCTGAGATCACACGACCTCTACCACCTAAATTAGTTCTCTGGTGTAACCAAAATCAAAACAGCAGCCACTGAAAAAACTGGAAAAAGCAAATGTACAAACATCAGTGGCTGAACTGAACTGAGAGGGCAAAAGCCCCCAGAGGGGACCCTGAAGGCCCCCACGGAAGTGCAGGACAAAATGCAAAAATCAAGCACAAAAACAAAAAGAAGAAAATGTCTCATCTGTTAGCAGGAGATTCAGACACGACACAGCAGGCTACCAAGGAAACAGGAATCAAGGATTGAGACCAGAACAATTGATCACCGGCAACCCTGATGGGAAGGCGACTCCCTTATATAAGACCAGTCAGTAACACCTGATTCCCAATCCTCACAATCTTCACTGGACATTCCAGTACCGTTTGTAACCACCAGAGGGAGCTTCTGCTCAGAACTCATTTACAGCCTATTCACAACACAAAGGTCTTGAGACAGCTTAGTGGTTTTACCCATTATGAAATGTTTCTGGCATGACACCTTCGTAATGAGACACCTTTTTATAGGCCATCAGTTGAACCTGTTATTATTTGTCACTAAGGGTCAGGATTGCTTTCTACATCCTGATAGATTTCATCTTTCAGAACTTTCCAGGACTTTTTACTCCTCTCTTTTTTTTCATGTATTCAATATGTTTCCCTTGATCATTTCCCATTATTACACATAACTTAATTTATAGATATCTATAGCTTGATTTTTTTTTTCCCTGTGTGGATTGGATGGGTTGTTACGAACATCTACTGAGAATTTCAGGTCAATAGCACCTTTAGAACTATATTTACTTAGAAATTGGTGAAGTCTTTAATACTTATTTCACCTGTATATATATATATTATAAAAAGTACTGTGCAAAAGTTTTAGGCAGGTTGAACTAATGCTGCAAAGTAAGAATGTTTGAAAGTAAGAATCCTTTCAAAGTAGAAGTGTTAATGGTTTATTTTTATCATTTAACAAAATGCAAAGTGAATGAACAAGAGAGAAATCTAAATCAGATATTTTGTGATGGCTCTTTGCCTCCAAAAATGCGCCATTTTTGCATCATTATTTCTCCTCAATAAAGCTTTACACCATCATAAATTGACCCCATGACTGCTCAGCATGGAAACACAATCCGTAAAGGTTTAGATAAGATTTTGCAATATTTGTTTATTTTACTATCTTATAGTGAACCATTAATTCCACACCGTTTTATAGACATTATCATCGCTGAACCCATTGGGGCTCACAATTAGAGATCAGCGAATTTGTTCGGATTCGGTTCCGAATACAATCTGTCTCGAATATTATTTTTGCAATATTCGTCAAACACAGCCGAACGTCATTAGAGTCAATGGGAGTAGAAATTACCGAATATGTTCGGAACCAATCATAAGACATACATTCGGCACAAATAGTGTACTAATATGGCCCGAATATGTAAAAATCAGATTTGGGGCCAAAATTCAAACAAATTCACGTATCTCTACTCAGAATCTAGATTCCCTATCAGTATGTCTTTGGAGTGTGGGAGGAAACCCACGCAAACACAGGGAGAACATACAAACTCCTTGCAGATGTTGTCCTTGGGGAGATTTGAACTCAGGACCCCAGAGCTGCAAGGCTGCAATGGTAACCACTGAACCACCCCGCTGCCTGTGATCTCATTGCTTACAGAGATGGGTTAGACCATGGTAACTAGCCCTGGAAATGAGTGGAGAGGATTTTTACATGCACCTTTGAGCATGATCCTGTGTGTCTACAAGAAGTGCAAATGACTGAGAATCTTGCAGACCAGAAAATTAATAAACTGATTGTTGGAGAGCTGATGTTTCATGCAAATGCTGCACCGACTCATTGAGCACCAACCCATTTAATTACTTATGTTTCTTTGAGGCAATTACTTCATATTCTTGACTTTTGGACTTGTTAACTATGGCTTTAAAGGGAATCTGTCACCCAATTTTTCGTATACAAGCTGCAGCCACCGCCATCAGGGGCTTATCTACAGTACAACATTCTGTAATGCTGTAGATAAGCCCATGATGTAACCTGAAAGATAAGAAAAACAAGTTATATTATACTCACCCGGGGGGGGGCGGTCCGATGCAGACCGGTCCGATGGGTGTTGCAGGTCCGGGTCCGGTGCCTCCCATCTTCTAGAGATGACGTCCTCCTCCTTGCTTCTGTCGCGCTCCTGTGCAGGCATTCTTTATCTGCCTTGTTGAGGGTAGAGCAAAGTACTGGAGTGCGCAGGCGCTGGGCCTCTCTGAACTTTCCCGGCGCACTGCAGTACTTTGCTCTGCCCTCAACAGGGCAGATAAAGTACGCCTGCGCATGCGCGCAACAAGCAAGGAGGAGGACGTCATTGCTAGTAGATGGGAGGCGCTGGACCCAGACCTGCAACACCCATCGGACCGGACCGCCCCCCGGTGAGTATAATATAACTCATTTTTACAGAATGCTGTAGATAAGCCCCGGATGGTGGTGGCTACAGCTTATATACGAAAAATGGGATGACAGATTCCCTTTAAGTGGAGGAACCTGATGATTAAAAGGGGTTCCCACAGTTATGGCCATGTATATATAGCATTACTCCATAGACATAGTAAACATGTGGTTCCTTACCACAGGCATTAATAACCATTGCTACATGTGAGGCTCTTCGATCAAGACTGCGGCAGCATAAAAATAATTATTTTGATCATTTTAGAAGCCACCAGTTTTACTGTTGCAATAAAATGGCACAAACAATGTCATATATATTGTCTTAGGCATTTGAGCACTGTGGCCTTTAAAACTCTCAGGAGTCATTAATCTCCTGCCTCGGGGTGTTTTTCTGTATTGGCAAGGGAGTAAAATTGTTTATTCATAAAATGTGTTCTATCTGTTATTGTGCTGAGTTGTGGCCGCGCTCCCAGGGCTTCATCTCTAATTAATAAGCCAGTGTTTCCTCTTCACATTCTATGTTTCTTACTATCCAGAAGCTCGTCGTAGGTTGGGAGCTTCAGCCAATAACACATGGAAAATTATGCAGATATGAAACTTGCAGAGAACATTAAATTCATTGAGTGGAGATTTATGGACACCTCGTGTGATATTTATGCAGGAGAAACATGAATTATATGAATGATATTACTCCAGATTAAGATGAGCTGCGTGGATCTTCTACAACAGCATCAAAGAGGTTCTCAAAAAACGCAGGATGGACTGACTAGATGGTATTTAGGGTTAGCCTGAAGGCTTATGGTCATAGACGTTACTTGAAGCTAAATATATATAACAGTACCTCCACCTCCTCTGTGTCATAGTATCTTGGGTATATGGAAACAACCCCTGAAGCTCTTGCATGCCAACCTATGGAAAATGTCCTTCAGATTCGGGCTAAATATTCTTTGGCATAAAAACCTTCATTGTTTATATTATAAAAATAATTGTAATAAATATATACTTTATCATTTAGCATTATAACCTTAGTTATAGAACTATAGTACTTTGAATGACTGGAAGGTTACTAGTGTAACAGATGTCACACTCAAGACTGAATTTCCGAGAGTTGTGCAGAAGCGGCAAACAGCGCCCGTGGAACTCAATATTCTTAAGAATACTATCTATAGCCTGCTGCAAGAACTGGGTTCAACTGCCTTTGATATATAAATATTAAGTATGTTAGTCACACACCATTTATTACCTACAGTGGGGGAAATAAGTATTTCATCTCTTGCTGATTTTGTAAGTTTGCCCACTGGCAGACATGAACAGTCTATAATTTTAAGGGTAGGTTAATTTTAACATTGAGAGATAGAATATCAAAAATAAAATCCAGAAAATCACATTGTATAAAATATATAAATGTATTTTGCAGTGAGAAATAAGTATTTGATCCCTCTGGCAAACAAGACTTAATACTTGGTGGCAAACCCCTTGTTGGCAGCACAGCAGTCAGACGTCTTTTGTAGTTGATGATGAGGTCTGCGCACATGTCAGGAGGAATTTTGCTCCACTCCTCTTTGCAGATCATCTCTAAATCATTAAGATGTTGAGGATGTCGCTTATCAACTCTGAGCTTCAACTTCCTCCATAAGTTTTCTATGGGATTAAGATCTGGAGACTGGCTAGGCCACTCCATCACCTTAATGTGCTTCTTGCTGAGCCACTCCTTTGTTGCCTTGGCTGTATGTTTTGGGTCATTGTCTTGCTGGAAGACCCAGCCACGACCCATTTTTAGTGTTCTGGCGGAGGGAAGGAGGTTGTCACTCAGGATTTTATGGTGCATGGCTCCATCCATTCTCCCATAGATGCAGTGAAGTAGTCCTGTGCCATTAGCAGAGAAACACCCACAAAACATAATGTTCCCCCCTCCATGCTTGACAGTGGGGATGGTGTTCTTTGGGTCATAGGCAGCATTTCTCTTCCTCCAAACACGGCGAGTTGAGTTAATGCCAAAGAGAACAATTTGTGTCTCATCTGACCACAGCACCTTCTCCCAATCACTCACAGAATCATCCAGGTGTCATTGGTAAACTTCAGACGGGCTGCACATGTGCCTTCTTGAGCAGGGGGACCTTGCTGGCTCTGCAGGATTTGAAACCTTTACTGCGTAATATTTCACCAATGGTTTTCTTGACTACTGTGGTCCCAGCTGCCTTGAGATCATTAACAAGTTCCCCCCC
>VIAB01051762.1:0-14523 GCA_009801035.1 Oophaga pumilio | reverse complement strand
GTGAGAGGGGTTAATCGGCCATTTTAAGGGCTGGGTTTCATTTTTTGAATAGTGGGTGGCATGCTGTTCACCATATCTCCACCCTAGAGTGGGGTCTAGAAGGTAAATAGTCAGCCTTCTGAATCATTCTGCGCTTGGTGTGCCTGGAGATGAGAGCTCCAGAGCTGTGTTTATGGTAAAGAGAGCTGAACTGTTGTTTTCTCTGAGCGGGCAGATCCCCGCAGTAACATAGACTGTGCTATATGTTATTTTTTGTTTTCCTCTTATGCCAGAAATGCCATGTTTATTTTGCTGAACTTTGTATGGGTTTATGCTGTACCATTTACCACATTTTTCGGACTATAAGACGCACCGGACCATAAGACACACCTGGGTTTTAGAGAAGGAAATTAGGTGAAAAAAAATTGAAGCAAAAAATGTGGTCAATTCTATGCTTAATATCCCCTAGCCTGGTATATATGGCCCCCTAATCCCTATCCTAGTATGCATGGCCCCCTCATCCCTATCCTGTTATGCATGGTCCCCCTCATTCCTATCCTGGTATGCATGGCTCCCTCATCCCTATACTGTTATGCATGGTTCCCCTCATTCCTATCCTGGTATGCATGGCTCCCTAATCCCTATACTGTTATGCATGGTCCCCCTCATTCCTACCCTGGTATGCATGGCCTCACTCATTACTACCCTGGTATGCATGGCCCCATCATCTCTATCATGGTGTGCATGGCCCCCTTTCCCTATCCTGGTGTATGGCCCTCATCCCCATGCTGGTATGCATGCCTCCTCATCCCTAGCCTGGTAGGCATGCCCCCCTTATCTCTACCCTGGTATGCATGGCCCCGTTTTAATGTACTATATATGTTCTTCTCCTACTGTTAGGTAGATCATGAGTAAGACTTTTTAGTTGAAACGCGTTGATCGCCTTCACTGGTGTGCCACGTGTGTGCTATGTTTTGGATATTTTAAGTTTGTCCAATAAAGGTTTGTCCTATTTTTGCCTACTCCGTCCTGAGCTGGATTCTACCTTTCTTGGCTTGATGTTTGCTGTTTCTGCTCACCACGATCCATGCTGGACATGAGTAGGCCAGCGGAGCTTCTTCAGACCGGTAAGCTAACTTTCACCATTTTTTTTCTGCTTTAGGGTATGTCCACACGTGGGATTTTTGCAATGCTTTTATACTTAGTGTATCACACAGCATTTTACAGTGCCAGCATAATCAATGAGATTTCTACAATCTCATGCACACTTTTTTTCGTGCGTATTTTGAACACTGCTGCGTTTTTTCAAAGACGCATCATGTCAATTTTTTCAGCATTTTTGCCGCACTTTCAACATAAGTAGAAATGTTGTAAAAAAACATACATAAGAACGCAACAGAATCCATGTTTTGGACGTACCATTTCTCCTGCCAACACTCTGATTTTGGGTGCATGCTGCAAAAACATTGTGTGACCATATCCTTACTATGCCCCCCTGCTGTTTGTGACACTTTCTTGCCCTGTGTAGTCCATGCTTTTATCTTGTTGCATACATTTAATAAAGCATATAAGTTTTATACAGAGTCTACAATTTTTGGGGTGATATATGGCCGATTTATTGTTTTATTTTTTGTGACAGTACATATGGGTCAGAGCCAAACCCTCACAACCAAATCTGCTCCGCGCTTACTCCATGATTTTCCGATTTCCGTACAGCAGACTGTATTAATCATTTAGTCATTAATGACTTAGAGTTTACGAGAGTTTCTATAATTTTCTTCGGAGTGTTTTAGAAAGGAATTCTGCTTTCTCTGGAAAATGAAGTTTTGCAACAATGGTGAGAACATTTCTCACATACATCGATAATGCGGTGTATTTTCTGTAGTGTTCTCTTACGGAGCGTAACAAGAACATCATGTCTCGGAGCGGAGTCCCTGCTGGTTATAATGTCTCTTAACGTCTACTTCAGGGAATATGAAGGAATCCATTGTGTCTCGGGACTTTGGATAGGTAATAGCTGCTCTCGGTACATTCTTAATGTGTCTTCTCATTATCGGCCTGTCTTATTGCCAGAACATTATAAAATAGTATCATAGATACCGGCAGTGAACATGTTGTATCTAATCTTCCTGGAAGGGATGATGAATGTATTTTTCTCTTGTAAGCTGATACATAAGTGTTTTTTTATCATACCAAATTCTAGTACTTCTACACTGTTCCCATGCACCCACATAATACTGACAAACAGTGCTCAATTAATACCGCCATCCAATTGTGTCCATCATTCTTATGTGAGTACTGGTTGCAGTATTGTCATAGCTAAACATGGAAGCACTTTGCTCTACACTTTAGAATAAGGTCAGACGAAACCAGATTTCAGCGGGATTGGACGATCATCTAATGTGTATGGGGGCCAGCTGACTCTCCCTCGACTGTAGATGGTGGTGGAGAGAAAGATTGGGCAGTTTGATGCCGATTCTTTTGTTCTCCAGGCAGATAAGTCATTGCCAGATGATTCTATCACCATGGAGAACGTATGGACATCCAGCAGAGGGTTTATATGTATCGGGGTGTCGGGCGAGATAGTTGTTGGCCAAACAAGCGTTTGGCTGACAGAGATACCGAATGGTGACTGGTGAAAAAATAAGCAAAATACAGAATTGCTGTCTTTTTTGCCTCCCAAAGAGTTAATAAATAGTGATCAAAAAGTCACATGTACCACATAATGGCACCAATGAAAGCTACATTTTGTCATGAAAAAAAACAATCCCTAATACAGCTCCGCTGACAGAAAATTGTGAAACATTTGGCTCTCAAAATATGGTAATTTCCTAAAAAAATTTTTTTTCTAAGAGTGTATTAATTGTAAAAAAGTAACATAACATCAAACAAGCTATATACATTTGGTATTGCTATATTTGTACTAACCCAAAGTTAATGCTTTATTTGTGCAGCATGGTTAATAGCGTAACATTTATAAAGCAAAACGACAGTGGCAGCATTGTTGTTTTGTTCATATTCCTCCTCATAAAGTGTTTATAGCAGTTTTGTCATGTCCCACAACTTGGGAATTATATGGTATTGTATTGTTATGTATTGCTTCTGTTTCACTACAGTGCAGTCAGGTTTGCCTTTTACAGTAGTAGTTTGTCATGTCTCTCTCCTGGTCTATCTCCTCAACTCTGATATTTCATTATGTGTATTGTTGCCCCTTATTACACAGTGCCCTCTCTTGTTATGTACAGCATTCTTCCTTACATATCAGATTACCTTGTTATTTTTTTTATTTAGAGCGCCCTGTTCTTTATTACATGGCATCCTCTCTTGTTAAATGTATAATGCAATGACTGCTGATGGAGGATGGGAAAGCTTCTTTTCTAATGGAAGAGGCTGGTGGACTGATCTTATCATCACCGAATGCTCCATCAGCAGTCATCTTATATCTAACAAGAGAGGATTATGTAATAAAGAGAGGTCGCTGTGAGTAACAATAATGAGAATACTATATGGAAGGGACAGACGGTGCTGTACAT
Source organism: Oophaga pumilio (assembly GCA_009801035.1). Lineage (NCBI taxonomy): Eukaryota > Metazoa > Chordata > Amphibia > Anura > Dendrobatidae > Oophaga > Oophaga pumilio. The sequence continues at coordinate 11,011 of VIAB01051762.1, read as the reverse complement.
GACAAGACATTACAGGCCAGTGAGTCTTACTTCTATACCAGAAAAGATCTTGGAATAAATTAATAAACAGCATGTATGTAAGTACTTGGATAAGAATACAGTAATTAAACAGAGCCAGCATGGGTTTGTAGCAAACAAGTAATGCCAAACTAATCTATTTTTCTTCTATAATGGAATCACTGACTGGGTGTGTCAGAAAAATGCGGTAGATATAGTATATCTCGACTTCACCAAAGCATTTGATTATCTCATACTATCCTTATTGAAAAAATGATAAAGTATGGGATTGACAAGGCTACGCTTAGGTACATTCATAACTGGTTCAGTGATCGTACTCAAAGACTGGTAATAAACGGTTGCACATTCAATTGGAAAAGTGCTTCAAGAGGGATACCACAAAGCTCTATCCTGGCCCATGTGTTGTTTAACATATTTATTAAAGATCTACATAAGGGAAATTAAGGTAAACTAATCAAATTTTCAGACAATGCAAAGCTAGGAGGGATAGCCAGCACTAGAGAAGACAGAGAAAGGATTCAGAAGGATCTAGACAAGCTTGAACAATGGGCAGCAACTAATAGAATGGTATTTAACAGGGGGAAATGCAAGATTCTACATCTGGGCAAGAAAAATGAAAATTACATCTACAGAATGGGAGTAATAGAGCTAAGCAACAGCATGTGTGAAAAAGACTCGGGTATACTGATAGATCACAGACTGCACATGAGTCAACAGTGTGATGCAGCAGCAAAAAAGGCAAACACAGTTCTAGGATATATTAAGAGAAACAGAGTCTAAATCATGTGATGTAATTATCCCCCTCTATTCCTCTTTGGTCAGGCCTCATCTGGAACACTGTGCAAAGTTCTGGGCACCACATTTAAAAAAAAAACATTGAAAAACTGGAGCAAGGTCAGAGAAGAGGTATCAGGACGGTGAGCAGACTGCAATCTGTTTTCCTATTCTTTTGCATGTTTTTCACACGTAAATGTTTCAGAACATCAAACAAACGTATATATTCGACAAAGATGACTCAAGTAAACACAAAATGCAGTTTTTAAGTAAAGGTTTTTATTATTAAGGGAAAAAGAAATCTAAATCTACAGGGCCCTGTGTGAAAAAATAAATGCCCCCTAAACCTAATAACTGGTTGTGCCACGCTTAGCAGCAACAATCAAGTGTTTGTGATAAGTGGCAATGAGTCTTTTGCTTTGGAGGAATTTTGGCCCTCTAATCTTTGCAGAATTGTTGTAATTCAACCACATTGGAGGGTTTCTGAGCATGAACTGCCTTTCTAAGGTCATGCCACAGCATCTCAGTCAGATTAAGGTCATGACTTTGACTAGGCCACTCCAAAGTCTTAATGTTGTTTTTCTTAAGCCATTCAGAAGTGGCCTTGATGGTGTGTTTTGGATCATTGTCCTGCTTCATAACCAAGGTACGCTTCAACTTGAGGTCACAAATAGATGGCTGGACATTCTCCTTCAGGATTTTTGTGTAGACAGCAGAATTCATGGTTCCATTTACCACAGCAAGTCTTTCAAGCACCTGAAGCAGCAAAACAGTCCCAAATCATTGCACTACCACCACCATATTTTACTGTTGGTATGATGTTCCTTTTCTGAAATGCTGTGTTACTTCTACGCCAGGTGTAATTGGATATACACCTTTCAAAAACTTCAACTTTTGTCTCGTCAGTTCACAGAGTATTGTCCCAAAAGTCTTGGTGATCATCAAGATGTTTTCTGGCAAAACTGAGATGAGCCTTTATGTTCTTATTGCTCAGCAGTTGCTTTCATCTTGGAACTCTGCCATTCATGCCATTTTGCCCAGTCTCTTTCTTATGGTGGAGTCGTGAACTGAGGCCTGCAGTTCTTTGGATGTTGTTGTGGTGCCTTTTGTGACCTCTTTGATGAGTCGTTGCTGCACTCTTGGGGTAATTTTGGTTGGCTGGCCACTCTTGGGAAGGTTCACCGCTGTTCCATGTTCTCACCATTTGTGAATAATGGCTCTCACTGTGGTTTGCTGGACTTTCAAAGCTTGAGAAATGGCTTTATAACCTTTTCCAGAATGATAGATCTCAATTATTTTGTTTCTCATTTGTTCCAGAATTTCTTTGGATCACGGCATGATGTCTAGCTTTTGAAGATTGTGTGGTCTACTTCACTTTGTCAGGCAGGTCCTATTTAAGTTATTTCTTGATTGAGAACAGGTATGGCAGTAATCAGGCCTGGGTGTGGCTAGAGAATTTGAACTCCGCTTCCAAAGATGTGATAAACCTCGGTTAATTTATGTTTAAGGAGGGGGTGGGCAATAACTTTTTCACAGAGGGCCCTGTAGGTTTGAATTTCTTTTTCCCTTAATAATAAAGACCTTCATTTAGAAACTGCATTTGGGGGTTTAATTGTGTTATTAGTCTAATATTTAAATTTGTTTGGTGATCTGAAACATTTAAGTGTGACAAATATGCAAAAGAATAGGAAATCAGGAATGGGGCAAACACTTTTCCACACAACTGTATGTACGGATTGCCCTAGAAGAATATAGGACTCAGTGCTGATGTCACAGGTTTACCATGACAGAGTTGAGCCAGATACCGCATCGTCACATTTCTCCTACTCCTGTACTGTTTAGAAGCACTTCACCTTCATATTAAATAGTGCAGGTTTCTTTTAGCAGTGCAAAGGAGTTAATTTGCTCAGTTGAGAGCTCTTGGAAGCTTTCTTGCATTAAGGCTCTCAGCTGTTCACTATTAGCCACTCCCATCTCCTATATAATCTGGGCCCTGGCTAGCACTCATTGCCTGTGCTAGCTTATGATGCATGGTTAGGAGATGGTGGTTTGTGGTTGTTGTTTGAGAAGATGTTTGGTGGATTTATCTCAGACTGTTGCTAGACTTTGTGTGTGTGCTAATGCCCCTCCTTCTCCTACTTTGGTTTTACCCCATCCTCCACTCACTGGTGTTTACCTCTGTTTTTTGTGTGTGTATATTTTAAAATTGGTATTTAACTTTATCCCTGTTTGTATTACCTTGTTAGTCTGGTATGTGTATTACGGTATACTACTACTCCCCTCTTCCCTGGGTAGGAAATGGTATAGACTGAGGGTGGATTCAGGAGCTAAGGCAAGGTACGAGGCCCTGGCATCTTCAACATCAGAAGTAATCCGGAAAACAGGGCGAGCTATGGCACCCCTAGTGTTAAGGACAGGGAAAGAGCCCTTGGTCCCGGGACACCCAACAAGACAGTTGTGACAGCTAAAACTATACAGGATACAGTGCATCTGGAAAGCGCGAATACCACTAAAGGTATGGCAACTATAGAAGTCAGCTGACTTCCAACTATAACATTCTATGATTCTATGATACTATGTAATAATGGATGGCGCTCCACATAACAACAAGGGACGCTATATAATAAGGTACGGTGTTATTTATAATAAAAGAGGAATCTATGTAATTAAATATGGTGCTATTTATAACAAGAGCGTACACTATATACTACGGGACTGTGCTATACATAGTATAAGGCTACATTCCTGTATCTGCGTGAAGTGTCAGTGTGCTGTCCAATTTTTTTCTTGAACAGCACATAGACCCATTGAGTATGTCCTCAAAATCGGATCAGAAACAGACATGCTCTGAGTCTCACAGATCTCATTCTCGGATCTGTGATTTTCATACATATGTGAATGGACTTATAAAACTCTACAAGTCCGTGAGCCATTTGATAAAAAAATCTTGCAGCTCACGAACATTTCATACAGATGTGAGAATGTGGCCTGAGGGAGGTCATTGTACAAATAACAGAACTACTCCTAGTCACACAGCACAAAAAATAAATACTTGGATACTTGGATCCAGTTACTGCTGACAGGAGAGTCATTTTCTGTTGTTTCTTCTCCATCTGGTCAGACCTTCATGTCGACATCTCCTAACCATGACTCGTCTTATCACAATTATCACCGCAGCCCTAAAAAGTACAAGGTCACATATATTGCATGTATACAATTGTCTGCTGATTAAAAAGTTCCCCACACTGCGCCTGTGAATACAAAATACAAATATCTACCCCACCATTATATAGTATTATTCACACACCATTCAAATTATAAACTGATAAGTCATAACTGTGTACCCCATTAACTATATTTTCTGCCGCCCAATAAATATAAATTAATCATTCTGTGTGACTCACCCCCAATTAATTTGAAGGCTATGTGCACACATTACACTTTTTCGTTAAGCAACGTTTTACAGTTTCAGATTTGCAGCAGATTATAATCTGAATACGATACGATACACTTTATTGATCCCGGGGGGAAATTACAGTATTACAGCAGCAATACAAACAGCAGTACATAAAATATTAGGACACAAATCTTGCACAGGTATACCAACATTACATAATAAATAAATAATAAAAGTGTGTAGTTCAGGTGTATATAAGACAATGTTAATTGACATTAGTACACCAGCCATCAGTCATTATTTTCTACCACCCTTAGGAAATTATTATACATCCCCATAGCAGTAGGTACAAACGATTTCCTGAATTTCTCCTTCTTGCACCTTAGTAGGATTAGACGGCTGCTGAATGTGCTCTTCTGCTTCAAGAACAGCTCGTATAGGGGGTGTGTATTATTGTTCATTATAGCCCTACACTTCTTCTGAAGTCAATGTCAATTCTTGCAACGCCTTTCACCCATAATAATGAGTGGAGAAAATCTGCATTAAAAATGCATGTAAAAAACACATTAAAAGCTCTTATTTTATGCAGTGTTTTTCCTGCCAACACGTCAGGATATGCAGCAGAAAATTCTGCTTCAAATCCTGAATGTGTGCACATATTCTGGGTCCCTGTCCTGTGTCCCCCCACACATACACATTCATTATAAGACAATGAAAGCGTCATAATGAATTAGGGTGTGGGAAAAGACGTTATCAGGGTCTTATAATTAAATGGGGGGGGTGGGAGAGGATGCTAATAGGTAATAATCAGGCTTCTAGTAATAATGTCCCACACCCTGGGGTAATGTGCACCCTTCCAGGTACAATGTGCTCCATCCTCGGGATAATGTGGCCCATTCCTGGGGTGATGTGACCCTTACTGAGGATAATGTGCCTCATACTGGGTCCCTTCCTGGGGTAGTGTAATCCGAGGACGTGCATCCACCTGAAATAGTTGCTGGTGGCGGCTGGCCGCCTCTAGCTCGAGGCCCTGGTGCGGCTGCCCCAGCGATATGTCTGCCCCTCACTCTGGTTTAAATAGTTTTTCACCTACTTCAATTGTGCATAATACAAGAATTCATCTTGAAAATAAACCTTTTGGAATCTTCATATGGACCTCCTGCAGTTGCGTTAAGCTATCTGATTAAATCACTTTGTGTGAGTACTGGGACATAAAGACAATATCCATAGAAATGGTGTCTCAAGTGCCCAACACTTGCCGCCTAGTTATGGAGTCAGAATAAGTTTGTTAATAAGTTATATATACCTCAAAATGATGCAATTGACAAACACAACACACCTCTAAAAAAAAGCAAGCCCTCATATGACTATGTTGTCAAAAACAATAAATAGTTATGGCTCCTGTGATGCCAAGGAGTCAAAGGGAACCTGTCAATTGCCATAAATATGTATTTTTTTTACCTGGTGTTCTGTAAATGCCGCTGTGCTCCTGAATCTGCTGTTTATTTTTCTTTTGTTCCGGCTCCTCTCTGTCCCTGTACATCAATTTAGTCTTGTTAGGCAACTGGGAGGGACGTTCAGGAGGCCTCCCACAGAATATAATTTAGGACCACGCCCAATTGACTTAAAAGACTAGATTTCGAAACAAGGAAGAGGGGGGTATAAGTCAGGAACGGAGAGGAGCAGGAACAAAAGAAAAAGCACGCCGGATTGAGGAGAACAGCGGTAATTACACCAAGTAAGAAACATTACATATTTATGTAAGTGACAGGATTACAGATAATGCTAAGAGGGTCTGCAGACAATCACTTTATGTCTCTGACACTTTCTGTGTCTCATAAATCACTTAAAGTAAAAATAAATTCATCACTTGCGCTTTATTGAACGGACACTAAAGGAGTGTTCATAGGGATTTAGGCAATGCGTGACTGCATAGGAACAAGCCGAAGCATGTCCGGAGCCTTGGTAAAGCCCTGGGGATAACGTTAAAGTCACACAGCTCTGAGGACACTTTGTGAAATCACTTTTTATGTTTCTTAAGAGTGAGGGTGAAATAATTACAAATGAGCGGCTTTCTTTTTCAGGTTGAATCGATTAATTTAATTGCTTATGACTCGCTTTCATCCATTATGTGAAAACACCGAGATGCAGAATCCTTCAGTAATGATGCATTTCTCTTTGCAAGGAGTTTCTGTACATTTCTTCATATTTCTCTACAACTACTCTCCAAAACGTCGGGCTACTACCGGTGGTGCAGCGATTCCGTATATAAGATGTTTTAGACCCGGGACAAACAGCACAAATGCTGGTTCAGGTGTCAGGTCCCTATTCTGCACATGCGGCCACAAATTCTACAATCTGTCACTCATTTTGTCACAAGCCTGTCACAGCACGGATGGATCAAGTAAAAATGGGGTATACGAGCAGGGCAAAACAAAAGGTGTAAAGGGGTTGCCCAGGTTTGGGGCTAAGGTCTGCAGTCACTCTATGTGACTGCAGACTTGTGAATCCTCACAGTGCGCACTGTCAGGATTCTCCAGTGTCGACAGTCAGGAGTAGGCGGTCATGTGATCGCAAGTTTATGATTTGCATACTTCTTGCCATATTCTGGCTAGACATATTTGGTGTCTCTCTATTTTCTTGAATTGAGTGTGTAATTGGCCCGTGACCGCATTGATGCAAATCTATACTTACCTCTAGACCAGTCTGGTGACACTTGTTGGTTTCCTGACATAAGCAATATCATGTGACCATTGCAACCAATCAGTGTTTCTCCGACTCCCAGAACTGTGAAGGCTGCAGCTGATCAACAACTGATGGTTGGGTGCTGCAGTCATGTGACATTATTTATGTCAGGAGACTGGCAGGGCCAGCAGGGCTAAGAGCAGAGGAGTGGTGTCGGTCCAGGGGATAAGTATAATTAATAAGGGGTTGTCCAGTAGTGGACAGTGACTTTAACATATAGCTCAAAGGATTTGAATGTCAAAATATCAAATATTTTTAGTTTAAATCAATTCATGGTAAATTCATTATTAAACTAGATTAGAGCCCTGACAATGGTAAAATGCTGTACTTCAGTGACAGAATTATGGTCATCATAGGCCCCCGCGTATACAACATAAATACCTATATGAGATCAATTAATGATTAATCCATAGGGTAATATTTCTCTATGTGGAGAGTGAAAAGTCAGTGTAAGGAGACTTATGGGCAATGCAAAGCTCCTTTGGGAATTTAAACATGCAAATTAATGCTTTCATATTAATTCATTAACAGAAACATTAGCCAGTTCTGAGCTGTAGGGGTTAATTTACATTTGTCTGCGATCCCTGTTTATGTCGATTTGGCAAGTGAGATCAGAGAATGTCTTATATCAACAAACGGCAATGAACTCAAGGATAATCAACGCCTGCTGCTCATCTTGGAATAGAAAACATGGAACAGCAACTTCTACTTAGGAAAGATCCTTCATGGTCAGATGTTTTAAAGGTAGTGCATGAAGGGATTAAAAGGGTTTTATGATTGGAAAATATTTTTTTTTTCCCACAAACTGCGCCACTATTGCCCTTTGGAAAAAAATAAAGGCATTCCAGCATACAGAACCACTTAAAATTGAAGTTTAATTAATAGTTACAATTAAACATAAATCATGACAAGAAAAAATGATCCCACTAGAAATGGTGGGGACGTGATTAACGTCTCCATTCCGAATAAGATTTAGAAACACACACAGATCACTGTGAAATACATGCAATGCGAGAACAAACGAGCAATGCATATAGAAATCATTCAGAATGATAAACAAATCATATTTTATGTTCATTTCATAAGAGGATTTAGTTAATAGATCCACCAGGATTCACAATTTAATAGTTTTCTTTGGTGATCACCTGCTCTATAGGGTTTTTTGACCCGTTCGATCCCTGTAATCAAACAAAAAGTGTCTCCATTGTGCTCTTTGGAGAAATTTTTAGTAGCTGCTGAACATTTAGTAATTCATTTATTTGCTGCATCGGACAAATGCCTTGACGCACGTTTTTAAAGGATTAAGTGTGCGACCGAGATACTGTATATCACAGATTTTACATGTAATGAGAGATAATATAAACTTCAGTTTATGCAATTTTTTTATGTAATTTTTTCTTAGTGACAGATGACATGAAATTGGTCGTATTTTCGGTGTGTCTGCTACATGTGCAAATATTATGTCCAAATCTGTAGAAGCCATTTGTTTCAAGCCAGGTGTTTTTAGGATGCAGGTTTTGATTTACGAATAGACTGGGAGATAGTAAATTTCCCAATGTAATAATGGCGCAAATTTTACTTTGACCAACTGGGCGTGTACCACAGAACTTCCCTGTGGGCATGGTCATGATTTGATTGGCCAACATCAGAGCAGAAAAGCCAACGCCCACCAACTTCTGTGGTGCATACAAGTTGCTTGAAGAGAAAATTTACATCTTTAAAACCTTTGGAACTGAGAACCATAGAAGAAAAAGGAAAACTGTTACAGAATTAGAGGAGCAGTGTAAACTGGAAGAGCTACTTCATTTTAATTAAAAAACACAGTAATAGGTCCCCTTTAAGTGACAGTTTTGCCCCCAAGTTGAGATAATAGGGAACTTGCATTGTGCTGCACCCAGCCTGGGACCATCGTGTAAAACCTGGACCGCTACTTTGTCTGTTATGTGGCCAAAACATTGCCAGCCCTGAGACCAACTTTGCTGCTCTTCATTCCTCTATGACAACTGATTTCTCACTCTCCTGGAGTCTTGCTGTAGTCAATCTATACCAGATTCAAGACTGCATGATCCCACCAATGTTTTGTCTGGGGACCCTGTATACACCAATAGCCATGCTTGACTGGGTCTATCAACTTTTACCTCTCTCACTAACATCCAAAGTCCTCCCTTAACTGGATTTTTTCCGCCAGTCTAATGACCTTAAAACCATCTATAAGTCTTGGTTGGCCCCTGTCAAGGCATAACTTAATTGAACGATTGTCTTTATAGCTATATTGCTTTCCCTTGTACTTCTTATTATATTCCACACATATAACTAAATATTCAGGTTGGTCACCTGGGTGTAATATTTTTCTCATCATTTCATTGTTTTTCTCATAATTTCAGACAAATTTTCAGCTCCAAAATATAATGACACCTCGGTAAGATCACCACCCAAAACTGCATTAAAAATGTCTTTAGAAGGATGATCCCTTCCAAGATAACTGGTATGCATAAAAATTGTCAGAAGTGAAAATCTGTTACTGCATTCTAGTACGCTGTATGTCTGTCCTCAATCTGGCATGGCACAAAAAAGACATTTTATTGTACTCAAAGACGGCACGGTCCAGTTCTATGGTCGTCTCTGGTCTTGATCCGGCGTCTCCTCTCTTCTTTCGATTGCCTTCCTTCTTTCCTGCTTCATGTGAATGACACATTCTACGTCATCCACACATTGTCCCCATCACACTCCTGCGCAGGCGCACTTCTCTCTGCCCTGCTGAGAAGAGAGCAAAGTATTGTAGTGCTCATGCTCCATCTTTATCTATGGCTTTCCTCAAGCATGCGCACTACAGTAATACGGCAGGAGCGCATTTGAGGGTATGTGCACACGTTGCGGAATCACTTGCGGATTTTGCTAAATCCGCAGGTAAAATTACCTGCATTTTACCTGCGGATTTACTGCGGATTTTCTGCATTTTTTATACTGATTTCCCCTGCGGTTTTACACCTGCGGATTTCTATAATGGAGCAGGTGTAAAACCACTGCGGATTCCGCACAAAGAAGTGACATGCTGCGGATTCAAATCCGTGCGGAAAAATCCACCGCATGTGCACTGCGGGTTTTTTTTTACATTGATTTTAATGCTACTGTACAACGCAGCAGTAACTGCTGCGGATCCGCAGCAGAATCCGCAACGTGTGCACGCAGCCTGAGGGATACTGTGAGGATGACGTAGGATGCATCATCTACAAGAAGTAGGGAAGGAGATCGTTGATTAAAGGAAGAGATAAGGCGCCCGATCAAGACCAGGGACAGCCATTAGACCGGACTGTGCCCCCTATGAGTATGATGAAAGGATTTTTGTGCCTTGCAGAGCAGATTGTGGAAATATACACAGCATACCAGAATCCTGTAACAGAGGACCGTACCCTTTAAAGGGGTAACTTAACAGGCAACACGTATTACCTATCCATAGAAAAGGTAATAAATGTATGACCATTGGGTCCGACCACTGGTGTCATGAGAACAGATGTCTCATGTCCCCCATGTGACAGGAGTGGTGGTGCGAATACGATCACTGCACTATTTACTTCTATGGCCTATAGTAGCAATAATGTGAATGTGCGCTACTGATCCATTCTCGAGGGGGACACAGGACCCCTTTAGAATTAGATCACAAATGCTATTAGTGGGATAGCTAATCTAAGTTAGTGTTTTCTGACCATGGAGGTCCTAGGAAACAGAAGCCCTGGAGTCTGGACAACTGCCTACTTTGCCACTCTCTACGAGCAGACTTCAGTATGTCTTTTGACATTCAGTATTTTGGTGATCTCTGTTTGCTGAAATGTCTTAATAGTTTTCTCAAATCCATTGACCTTCCTGGCTTCATAATAGTGAACTATTATATTTATGGATGAGCACATGTGGTTTCTCGTACCAGTTACTTATGTGGTTTTGTTTTCTGTGTATCCTGCCATCATGCACTTTTCCATTAAAAGTAACGCTTATTATCATTACATACATTGACTGCACATTCTCCTACTCCATCTAACCTTAGGCTGGAGTCACACACACCGTCTAAAAAATCGGACTGTT
>VIAB01051736.1:3344-15151 GCA_009801035.1 Oophaga pumilio | reverse complement strand
CCAGGGCCTGGAGGGGCAGCCTTAAGGGGGTGATATGTGCAAAACGAGGCAGAGCCTGGAGGGGCAGACTTAAGGGGGTAATATGTGCAAAACAGGGCAGAGCCTGGAGGGGCAGCCTTAAGGGGGTGATATGCGCAAAACGGGCCAGGGCCTGGAGGGGCAGCCTTAAGGGGGTGATATGTGCAAATCGGGGCAGATTTAGAAATGGGTTGTATTGGCACAAATGAATAAATATATGTGTACATTATTACAAGACCACGTTGTGATTTTGGGAACACCCCTTTAAGCACGAAAATGCTCATTATCTTCTCACTACAGCAAGATTTATGATGGGGAAAAAAACGATTATTTTATTTAAAGCGATGCATAATTATTGCTCCAAAGAAGAAAACATCTATAAATTTCCAAGAAAATGATTGATGAGAAAGCCGAGTAGAATTTACCAATATACATTTAATTGAGCCTCGAGTCAGAATCTGTGAACATCACAGACAAAATACAATATGGCAGCAAAAACCCTGCGGACAGCGCAGACATGTGCCGGTGTCGGAGATCATTCACCCTATGGGCCCAAGATCCGGATTCACATCGTCTTGAGATTTTTTCATGCAGATGGTTCATACAGACGGCTGTCGCCAGCAAAAGGGCGATCTGGGGCGCTATTAAAATGTCCCATAAGGAAGATGGCGAGAGTCCCCACCACAAAGAGCGGAAGGGCGACTGAAAAACACAGAACATCCAGTACCTTTCCAACCATCACCCAGTTCTCCATTTCCTACAAGATAAAGAGAAGATTATATATTATGTTACATCCATGACCGACAGGCGGGAGGTGAAAAACGCTGGAACCTGGAGAGGCAAGTGATGACGGCAACCCCAGAAATATAAAATAACCACTAGTCCACCAGGGAATCTATTCATTTTACCACTAGACCATCACAGGTTTTGTTTACTCATTAGCATTACACGGATGTTATTACTTATCCACTAGACATCCAGGCATATTATAAATTAGACCACTAGACCACCAGGGATTATACCGGCGAACCCACAAGATAACACATATTAGTTGCCAACAATTGTATATCCAATATCCAATATATTACCAGGAAAATTCTGAATTAAGCCTCTAGATGCCCCCAAGACATTACTGGCTTCCCCTCTAGTCCACCAGGGAAAATACTGGCTAATCGACAAGATCCCATATATTAAGGTGTGATGCGAGCATGCTCGGGTATGATCCGAGTGTCTTCGCCGTGCTCGAATAATATGTTCCAGTCCCTGTGGCTGCATGTCTCACAGCATTCCTACCCCGTAAGACACCGATCACGTTTTATTGTGCATAATTTGTATATATTGTCATGCGTATTTTATATATATATTGTGATATGTGACGTTTGCCTATAATCTGCTTAGTGTATAAGTAATGTGGAGGTAATTCATAAGTGTATAGTGTAGGATAGCATAGGGTATGACATAGTTTAGAACTTAGGGCATAAGGTACTTAGTATAAGATAGCGACTGTAGTTAGGTAGTGACGTTAGGGTAAGGTAAGAGTTAAAGTTTGGGACCAGCCCGTAGTGGGATGGGTTTAGTGCAACGGCAAGTGACTGCTTCCTCTAGTTAGGCAGATAGGGCCAAGTTCAAGTTCGAGTAGTTAAGAGTGAGGGCTGTATAGCAAGGTGTGAGTACACGGTGTTCTGTGCAGTATGAGGTCTTACTACAACTCCCAAGACAGAAGGTGACGGCGGGCGCCTAACCCCTTCCATACGGGGAAGACTGATGTGGAGTCGCGGGTGGGAGGGACCTCAGACGTACTGCAGGACTGGGTTGGGGATCCCTGGGACTGACAGGACCAGTGAAAGCAGAGATAGTCCAGGTAGAACGGAAGTAAAATCTGGAACTGTACTGTGCTGAGGAAGCAAGAAACAGAAAGTGTTGTACCCTATATTATGTGTTGCAATATGATGCGTACAGACTGGTGAGTAAACTTCTTTGTCATTAAATGAACTGGATGTTCCCTGATCCATGTGTGGCGGCTCCTGAAATTGAAGACTTGGAAACAGCTGAGGTCTGTGGCCTACCAGCGAGTGCAACTTTCATGGCTCGGTAGCAGGATATCCCAGGGATAGGGGCTACTTCCCTATCCCTCAAGTTAGTGGGCACTCTATTCTATCCCTGCTCCCCAGATTATGAATTACTTCTGATGGTGAAGGCACCAGGGGCCACGTGCCTGCTGTACTTCTATATCAGCCCCAATCTGTCCCCTCCCCCCACCCAGGGAAGTGTGGAGTAGTAGTGTATAAGAATACACCAACCAGACAAACAAGGGAAGACGGACAGGGATAAATGAAAATACCAATCATACAAATATGCACTCACAAACAGCAGAATGGAACACTGGCGAGTAAAAGAAGGAAAAACAAAATAGGAGAGGATGAGGATATGCACACAGACAAAACTACAAGTAACAGTCTTCTGAACAACACTCCAAAATGCCTCCTCAAACATCCAACCCTTCCAACTCCAGAACCAGGCAGTAAGAACTAATACTGGCAATCCCTGAATGCCAGAGGTGAGTATACACAGCAGAGGGGAGTGGACAACGCTGAACAGATGAGACCATCAAAGCAGGGAAGCTTCAGAAGCTCACAACTGAACTGATTAACCCCTGCACTGCTATCAAGGAAAAAACTGCACTATTTAATATGAAGGTGAAGTGCTTCTAACTAGTGCAGGGGTACGTAAAATTAAATTCTGCGGTCTTCTGGCCCCTCTCTGTCGTGGTAAACCCGTGACAGCAACATTTGAACTGGGACACAAATTTCCTGTACAGTGCCAGGGTGACATGGCGCAGCTGCTCACCCACAACTACAGCCCTCTGGCACCCTCCTACAGTAACAACAGGCCCGATCATCCCAGAAAAGGTGGAGGAGATGTACTGTGACTGCATACTCTGCTGGTGGCCATGACCCCACAGGAGAACATTGTGGGCTGTATATGGCCCCAGGAAGTACTATATACAGTTGTGCTCAAAAACTTCAGGGTCATTTGGATGTTTTGGGTTGTCATTATGATTTAAAAAGAGAAAACACAGTAGTGACAATAAATGGCTTCACCCAACCACTAACCATGAGTGGAGAAAAAGTTTTGGTGTTATCCTTCATATTCTCTGAAAAAAAGGCCAAGAAAGCAAAAATTCTGCCGGGGTATGTAAACTTATGAGCACAACTGTATATATATCTATATATATAGATATAGACATAATATATATATTGTACTCACTTATATAGCGCCATTAATTCCACAGCGCTTTACAGACATTGCTATCACCATTGGAGTTCACAATCTAGATTCCCGACCAGTAAATCTTTGGAGTGTGCGAAGACACCGGAGAACCCAGAGGAAACCCACGCAAACACGGGGAGAACATACATACATAAATATAAAAAAAATAGACCACTGGATCACCAGGGATAACATTAAACCGTGGACCTTCAAGGAAGAACATAAATCCCTGGTCCATTATGGAGCAACAGGAAGTCCCTAATCATCCTACAAGGGCTGTCAATAACTCCAGTAGGTTAGTGGAGGTTCCACCAGGGACTATACAGTGCACACTCTGTTATCTAGCACCAAAGGAAAAGGCCACTGAATGGATAAATGGCTGGACGCTTACGGCTCCGGTGGCATTCTGCTCCTTTGTACTGGCGGTGATGAAATTGCAGGCGTCTACACAGTTCTTGATTTCTGGAGCGCATTGGGCCAAGTTTCGATACAAATTGGTGGTTACATCGGCATCGAATAGATGATCTAGACGAGAGATGGGGGCCATTAGTATTCGGTTTTGTGGAGTTGTGATACGTTCTGATGATCCTACACCACATTTGGTCATTATTACATCTCCTGTGTCATTATGAGACCTCTGTGGTCCCTTCCTGACACTTCTCACCTTTGTGACCCCTGCTAATCCCGTGTCTGTCTCTCTGCCTTTCAAACATCAACTCGCTCCGGGGTTTCTTCAGAACATACTCCTCAGCCTTCAGCATGATTCCTAGCGAGCTCCGTCTTCTCTCTCGTGGGGTCTCCTCCGTTTCATCGCATGGCGCTATCTCCATGTGCAAGTAACGTGGCAGTACCTCCAGGAGCATCTGACAGATGACAGAGCAGCCAACTAAGATCACTAGTGTATAAAGTATCACCCAGGAGCTCGCATCTGGGGTCCAGGTGCCCAAATGTGGCCCCAAAAATTACATGGAAATCTATGTTTTTGGGTAAGAACAAATGACCATATATTACATTAATAAAGTTACATAATACATTATAATAATGTTGCATTAGAAAACATCTATTACTAATGACTCCTGCATTGTCTGTTGGAGTCTATGGTAGTCTGACTATTTTAAGCTTTACCCTGTCCCATTGATTTTTGGTAATTAGGGGGCTATTGCGTAAGTGGGAAGTAATCAGGTAAGCGGGAGTCAATACTTTGCTATGATTCAGATTCTCACCCGTTTCAAGCTGGTTGTCAGGTTGTGGGTACTTGGCGTTCGTAGCGACACGTTCAGGACGATGACGCAGCTGAGAACGATGAGCGTCGACACGAGCATTACAAAGATCAGATATCTGGAAGATAAATGCCGCACTTAAGTCAACTCCAAGTCGAGAGTTTCCAAACAACCATGTTAGAAGAAGACAATGTCACCCACTTGCCGATGAGTGGGACACTGAGAGATGTCTCTGGGACACTCTGAGCAATGAGGAACAGAAACACAGTCTGGGCCAGGAGAACCGAGATGGATACTGTGCACTTCTGACCACCAGCTGGAGAATATGGACATGAAAAGGAAATAAAATCAATTTACATCTACAAGATCAGAAGAGCAACTCCACCAGTATGGATATAGGAGGATATTACGACAAACACCCCCAATGAATTTAGAATTTACAAAAAAAATTCAGGTGCCACTCTGAGATGTTCTTCCCAGATGAGGAGACCTGCATTACTCATCTGGTGGTAAGGATGGAATTGCTCCTCAAGGTATTGGTCATCACATTGTGGCACAGGTCCACCTCACCTTTAGCTGGAAGGAAGTACACTAGTACGGCCAGGGACGATATCAGCACGCAAGGTACAATGACATTGATGATGTAGAACAAGGGTTTTCGCTGGATAATCAAGTAAAAGCGTATCTCCTGGTACTCCACATCTTCTGGGGTGTATGCCTTGTTTATAACCTTCCTTGCAGGACGGTGCTTTATTGCCCACTCTCCGTTCTCTAGAGAGAATATATAGATCATGGTGAAAATGTGAGGTCTGGATGTAAGGATGCTGTAGGAGTCAAGAAATCTTGTTGTCTTACATCACATGGCAAAGTTTTATATCTTCTTTAGAAGCTACTTTAGGACCTAACAAAACATAAGAGCTTTTGGTCCCCGAGACACATTTTGTAGTCAACCCATTGAAATGGCTCCAACTCTTTGGTGGAACACATGGCAGAGATCATCTATTAGAGTTACATGTAGCAGGTGATCTCTGAAGAACCACCATGAACATTTCAGTTACCATCCTGAGATGTTCTGCCCACGCGAGAACTCTTTCATAAGAACCTTACTCAACTGCTGGTTTATGGAGGACTCATGGGGGGGAATTGCCCACACAGATATAAATGTAGAAGGACTAATTCTACTGAAGAACATCTAATCTAAGAGGTTCGTCTTGTATAAAACTATGACCCCTGAGATCATATTTGTAGAACAATTTTTGGAAGAAAACATGTAGGAGTTACACCATCAGGGATCTGGCTGTGGAAGAACTGGGGTTTTGGGGTCTCTTTTAGGGATTTCACAATCAAGACAGGTGTAAATGGTCACCTGGAAGAGAAGTAACATCAAGTCCAGTTTAAAGAGTCACCTGTAAACGCCTCTGGGTCAATGTCCACCCACTCAATCTTTTCAACTCCTTCATCATCAAGAGCCAACTGTAGGTCAACCTCTTTGGCGTTGTAGGTTTTAGATCTGTTAAAAAATGACCAAGAAATCTTGAACCCAGATTTCTAAAGCAGGTCTTCTATTGTCCCTTGATTATTAAATAATTCTTACATATATATTCGAATGCCTAATGGGCCACCGATGAGTAAGTCTAGTCAAGTGACCCGTAAGTGGTTTATATGTAACCATACACCCAATTTTAAAGAGTTCCCCACCTTAGTTAAAGCCAACATCATAAATATCTATGATATTACCTGAACACCAGCGAGCAGTTCTGCCAATCAAATGGGAAGTACTTCACGTCAACACTGCAGGTACTCCTGAAAATGGCTGGAGGAAGCCAGTACATATACCCATTGCTGTACACCAGTACATTGGCATAGTATGCCACTTCAAACTGACCATCAATACTGGAAAAAATAACGAAAAATTGCCCAGTGAAGGTAAAAGTAATAAATTCCCCTAAAATTGTCAAGTCCATATTTCTACACTTACTTGTTCTCCAGGACTATATCTGGAAGCCATACCATGTAATATGGAACCCGTACGACGTCAATGCCACTGTAGTCCGATTCATTCCAGGTCAGTCGGTAATCATCCCATGTCTTTAGGAGATTAAAATATTACCAGGGTCACAAACGTGAGGCCCCTGTACACAGGAGATCAAATCTCAGCTACCTGGACCTCTGTCACTATAATTTTGTAACTTCAATTCCAAGCATGAGTGGAGACTCGGGGGGAGCTGCATCCTATAGGCATTTATCAACTGGCAGAAATCAGAGGTGGTGTGACCATTAAGAGGTCACAGTTAATTTCCTAAATTACTGGTGGGAGAGGGGTCACATTAAATTACTGATATTGATGGCCCAGAAACAAATTGTGAATCTTCTGGGCCCTAAGACAAGAACTATAATAGGGCCCCCACCTGCCTTCTTCGTTGGTAGGAGAACCTCTAGATCTCTAAAGGTACCAAGGCTCAGGTGTGACTGCAAATTCTGCACCCACTATAGGGACGCCACTGTATTACCCACTACCTATTTCCAGCAGGTCCATGGTTTTACAAGGACTTTGGACTGGGCTTTCCTTTCCTTGGGATCGGTGTGGATTCCAGTAGTTGGACTTTCTCATGTATGTAAATGCCAAGAAAGTCTAAAGCGCTTATTTAGACAAGGTAGAACAAGACTGCGTTTTTGAGAGACCGACATTATCCAAGTGCATATATTACTCACGATTAATATCCACACATTGGTCGTCAGGGTCTCTTCTCGTTCTTTCTGCCAAAACAAGTGAATGAGAAGAAGAACTAAGTGTTATCCAACTTGATGGGTCTGGCATGAAATAAAACATGGAGGACACCTACCAGGGAGATGAGGTTGGTCAACGTGAGTTTCAGCTTTACTTCAATGATATCGTTGATGGATTTTACTGGACGGGATTGTTTGTCGTAGTTTGAGAAGAGATCCTCTATCAGCCGAGCCTCACTGGCCAATGAACCTAGGACAAGAGAAAACAACTACAAATGTTAATTGTCATAGATATAATCTATCTATGGAGTTCTTCTCATATTAACATTGAAGTATGGATTGAATGGAGCGAGTTCTGGCTCCATGACCTCAAGATGACCGTTAGCTGTGGATGTGATCCCCTCTTGCTGTTAACAGGTAATCAAATTGGATTAAATGATAGATAACAGACACCATTCCATTTCTCTTCTCTTGTAGAAGAATGTGGAAGGCAACAGATTTATGGCCTATGTAGATGCCTTATAGCCCTAGCCTCCCTTTTACAGAGAACTGAAAAAACAGACTGCTTGGTTCAAAATCAAGATTAGGAATTTTGAGGGTTTTATGAACTGCAGGGGTCCTACAGTTATGCAAGTCATGTTATTGGAGTTGTGGCAAACATAACACATCTTCTTACACCACTGGGTGATGAACATATCACCTTCAAATTAAAATATCAGTCAGATGGATGATGCTATCCATGCCATGTTTCCTATCTATATAAATGTAGAATTGTGATAGGACACTTTAATAATATCTCCCGCCTGGGACCTCCAGGGACAAAGATATCATAGTATTTGGGAATCTCAGAATTTTCTAAGACTGAGCCACATGCTATGGTTTTCTGAAGACCAGCCCTGTTGTAAGTCACTGGAGCGGCGGTATCTGGGACTGGTGTTAATAAAAGCAAATGCCAAATTATAATCTTTGTCAGTCCTGGGAGATCACGGTTCCTGTGAACATAGTTGCTATTCATAGAACATCTCGGCAGATTGTCCCAGAAAACCTGATATTTGAACACGTTTAGAGTATCCCAAGTATTAAATGTCTGAATGACTAGGTATTGTAAGCATCATGCCATCTATAGAAGGTATTTTACCATAGAGACCCTTCTTTATTGATCACATACAGGAACACTTTTGTAATTCTTGGAAGAGAAGGACCCAATGATTTCAATGGACATGGAAGTCACTTCGGCCATATTAGATACTCATGAAAAGTCCTGGTGGACTGAAAAATGTAGCAGGGACAAACATTTCAATAACTAGATGCCTAAATAAGCAACTGATATTGGGTTTGTCCGTTATTGGGACCACTTTTTGATAGGTTCAAGGGCTTCACAATGTCAATGGACATGGACATTGCGGTTCCTCAGACGATAATAGCTTTACATAGAAGATGCCAGCAGCTTGTCCTTCATGTGCATAGTGACATAAATCAGTAGTTATTAAAGTGGTTGTCATTTCTAGAACATCTGACTGTTAGAATTGGGTGCTTCATCCTACCCGTAATCAGCCACCATTAATGTGCACTCATGACCAGCGATAGTGCTTAGTTGTAGGACAACCTGTTTGTGTAAACTACTTCAGCTTCATTCTCTTTGTAGGCTTACTGTTATTTTTGGAAGTTCCAACAATATTTGGGCCAGGAATAGATGTGTTTTTTTGGAGGTCCTGGTGCCCCTGTATGGATGATCAGTTACCGGCTGAAGCTGGATACACATGCTACGGTCAGAATATCTATCGTTTGGATATGAGGAACTTTGTCTATATCTTAAGGACTATTGTTGCCAGCTGGAGCGATAGACATGTGCTACGGTCATGTGATATGTCATCTGGAGGAGCGTGGACTGTGACTACAGACTATACTGGTGGGAGATACAACATTTGTGGGCCAACTGAAAGTTGGTAGACAGTAAGTATTGCCTTATATGTGTGAAGTGGAACTACCGGTTCCGGAGCGAGGATCTTGAGGACTGGGGGCAGTGGATTTTAGGCCATCTACCCAAAGTTGTTGTAAAACCATGAACGTAAGGAATAAAAAATATTTCCATCGTTAACCCGTCTAGGTGATTACTACAACCCACAACCTCAGATCTTCACTTGTAGGAAGACTCAACAGGTTCTTCCATTGGGCTTCTGCTCCTGGAGCCATCTAATGCTTCAAGGGAAATGATCTAAGGTCAAGAAGGACTGATAATTCTTGGGTGTCTCTTGGACAAGTTAGTTATGGGGTGGGACCAAAAGACAACTGATTACTGATAATGGTTGTGCAGAATGAAGGCAGATGATGGTTTACTCCTTTAAGGTGCATTCTCATCTCTCAAGATAGTTATACCTTCCTAAACATCTCATGTATGGGTAGACTACACAAGGAGGTGGAAACTTCTCCCACAGAGGACACAAACATGGTACGGACAGCAGACAGTGAGCAGGAAAACACCGGAGACACACAGCACGCTGCCAGCGCTATACATAGACAGAGAGGTTGACTCACAGCTCAGAAGAGGAAGCAGCAGGAAAGTTCTCAACCACCAACCCATGATTAGATTGTCAGCTTCACACCCAGCAAAATGGGGCTGTAATACAGACAAGGACAGTGCAGGAGAAGGGAGCAAGATATCTAATGACAGGATATGGTGTCTCACACAAGAAAAATCATATAGGCTCTTGTCCCCGAAGACATTTCTCCATAACGCAACCTGACCCTCAGTGCAATGCACAGCTGTCACCAGTATCACTGCCACTCACAAACCGCACCCCCTACTCATAACATATATAGGTATGTATGTGCAAGTCATTGTGGCCATGCCATACTTGTACAAAGGGGCAGTATTATAGTAGTTATAATCTTGTACAAAGGGGCAGTATTATAGTAGTTATAATCTTGTACATAGAGGCAGTATTATAGTAGTTATAATCTTGTATATAGGAGCAGTATTATAGTAGTTATATTCTTGTACATAGGGGCAGTATTATAGTAGTTATATTCTTGTACATAGGGGCAGTATTATAGTAATTATATTCTTGTACATAGTGGCGGTATTATAGTAGTTATATTCTTATACAAGTGTATAATTTTCCTCATTTTCCTTTCGCCTTCTTCCTCAACAAAGCAGAGACTTTCCTTCCACAGATGATGATTGACAGCGCTGTGTGCAGCAACCAGCAAACATGGCAAATGGCTTATGGCGAGGCAGAGGAACTTCAGAACGCTGTTTAGAGAGAAGAAATGAATGAGGGAGAGGAAACAAGAGTCTTATCGCATCTCCGTCATGAATTCTTGAAGGTTAATGAAGTCTTAAAATAGTATTAGATATGAGATCTTCTCCTCCATGCAGCACATTACATTACACTCATAGTAAGATCACCCTTCACCCAAGTTTTTGCATTGTAGGATCTTGTTACCCAAAATATCTTTTATAAACTATTGTTAGATTTGGAAAGTCGCCAAAAAGACTCATTGATTCTTATGGTTTTTATTTACTGGGATTGAATCCCATTGGAAAGACAACTTCCAGGTCCACGAATAATTACCGTATATTCTTGTGTATAAGCCGAGTATTTCAGCACATTATGCTGAAAAAGTCCCCCTCGGCTTATACTCAAGTGAGGGACCAGAAGATTGAGGGGGAGCAGCAGCGGCGGACCAGCAGGTCACAGGAGGCAGGAGCTGGCAGTGAATATTCATTTCTTTGTAGTAGCATGCACAGTGGTCACATCCGATGACTTCCAGCAGCTGCCGGGCTATCACAGGTGCGCGCAACTTAAGAGAAATGAATATTCACCTCTCTCCACACCCATGGGCGTGGAGGGCAGTGAATATTCATGTCGCCTAACTATGCTTTTCTGAAGAGGGCCATGCATACCAGGATAGGGATGAGGAGCCATGCATACCAGGATGGAGATGAGGAGCAATGCATACAAGGATACTGATGAGGAGCCATGCGTACCAGGATGGAGATGAGGAGCCATGTATACAAGGATAGAGATGAGGAGTCATGCATACAAGGATAGGGATGAGGAGCCATGCATACCAGGATTGGGATGAGGAGCCATGCATACAAGGATAGGGATGAGGAGCTATGCATACCAGGATGCAGATGAGGAGCAATGCATACAAGGATACTGATGAGGAGCCATGCATACCAGGATGGAGATGAGGAGCCATGTATACAAGGATAGGGATGAGGAGCCATGCATGGAAGGATAGGGATGAGGAGCCATGCATACAAGGATAGGTGATGAGGGGGTCATGCATACCAGGATGGAGATGAGGAGCCATGCATACCAGGATGGAGATGAGGAGCCATGCATACTAGGATTAGGATGGGGAGGCCATGCATACCAGGATTAGGATGAGGAGGCCATGCATACCAGGATTGGGATGAGGAGCCATGCATACTAGGATAGGGATGAGGAGCCATGCATACCAGGATGGAGATGAGGAGCCATGCATACTAGGATTAGGATGGGGAGGCCATGCATACCAGGATTAGGATGAGGAGGCCATGCATACCAGGATTGGGATGAG
>VIAB01051732.1:0-12462 GCA_009801035.1 Oophaga pumilio | reverse complement strand
CCCCGATGTAACCTGAAAGATAAGAAAAACTAGTTATATTATACACACCTGCTGGGCAGTCCGTTCTGATGTGCGTTGCAGGTCCGGGTCCGGCGCCTCCCATCTTCTTGCTATGTCGTCATCTTCCTTTCTTCCTGTCGCGGCTCCTGTGCAGGCGTACTGATCTGCCCTGTTGAGGGCAGAGTAAAGTTAGAAAGAAGGCCACTTGTGGTCTGCATAGTGTAGTAATATTGTTTGGGCAACTGGTGACAGGTTTTGGTGGTTATTAGGTACTTAGGCTGCTGCTAGCAGATCCCACATTCTTATCTGTGGTATGTTTGTTTTTTTACACTACCTCTGTCAAATATTGCAGCCAGGAGGATTGCAACTGAACCAACCACTTTGTTATCTTTGGAGAAAATAGTTCTCTGTTACACCCTATCGTCTGGACAATTAAATGATTGACTGATGATTAACGGAGCAGGTGGCAGACTGTTTCCACTAACATGTGAGTTATCGGGAATCTAACAGTTAGCGTTTGATATATACACCTCCGATTCCAATGCATGGAATGTGTGTGTATACCCCCCAGTAATCTCACTGCTAACTCCATGATAACCCCAGAATTACTCCCTGCCACCAACAGTCATTTTTTTATACATGCTGACTGTCCGCCTGGTTCTGTGAGTGTATGATTTCATCAAAAATTGCACATTTTGTAAAATGGAGCAAAAAAAATTCCAAAATACCAGCGATATGAAAAATACACCAAGGAGGAACTGAAGTGGAGTTGTGTCAAATTAAGCCACTTTTTCAAAATTCTCAATTGATGAATCAGGAAAAACATTTGGAATCGCTAAACTCTGTCCGCCAAGTGGTAAACAAAAAAAATACCGCATATACTCGAGTATAAGCTGAGTTTTTCAGCACTTTTTTTGTGTTGAAAAATCCCTCCTCGGCTTATATTCGAGCGAGGGTCTCAGGAGACAGAGGGAGAGCAGCAATAGTGGAGCAGTGGGTCACAGGAGGCAGGAGCCAGTCACTGCTGCTAAATCCTGTGCCCACTGCTAAAGAGAAATGAATATTCACTGCGCTTGCAGTGAATATTCATTTCTCTGCAATAGTCATACGCAGCCGCCGGCTTCCATCAGTGGCCGGGCGATCATGTTTGCTCTCTGCTTAATAGAAATGAATATTCACCTCTCTCCATTCCCACAGGTGTGGAGGGCAGTGAATATTCATTCCCTTAAGTAGCAGGCACATCTGATCGCCCGGCTGCTGGAGCTGCTGACACAGGAACAAGATGCTGCGAGGGAGCACAGGGACTGTAAGTAGGATGTTTTATTTTATGTTTTTCCTCATGGGGGCCATGCATATCAGGATAGGGATGAAGAGCCATGCGTAACAAAAAACTAAAAATAGATTTTATTTCTTAACTTTCTTTAAGAGACATTTGGAAAATATTATATTCACGAAAATGACACTGTCAAGACAAATAAAATTAAAATGTAAAAATAAAAAAAAAACAATTTCCATGAAAGTTCTTTAAAGTTTTAAATTTATTAAATCCCTACCTGATCGTGCTCTCATATACCATGGAAGTATTTGTCATATATGTTAAAAGTGTCCAAAAATTTGAACTTTATGTATGATGCTGTCTACATCTTCATAAATCAAACCCTTTAAGGCTTCAAAGGGAGCACGTTTTGAATATCACTTGAAGAAAACAGCAGTGATACCAGATTCCAGCTGAAATGTGTTGTTCATTTTTAGTGTGTATATTTTGTCAAAGGTTCATGTTTCAGAGAATGGTTACACTTATGTTTTCAGGAGAAGGCTCAGACATTTTGGTACAATGGGATTTTGACTTTCTTGTTTAGGTTTTCATCATGGATTAGGCTAAAGTTTATGTAGGACTTTGCTTATATATACAGATGGTAATTTCAATTAGGTATGAAAAGATTTTAGGATTTTGAGAAATTCCTCATTTCCACTTTGTAGCTAATGCTAAGTTCCGCACATTATTAAAAATAAAAATGGTCTCTAGTTGTCCATAATTGTTATCCCTTTTAAAAGTTTTGGACAGAGTACACTGCTTGACTGTCTCCATCAGATCCAGAGGCAATGGACGTCTACAACTCCATACCAGCCCAATCATCTCAATCCCCATACCCTATGTAGAAATTTGAATTTCGACTTGCGAAAGATCCCAAAACTAAATATATATAACTCTATTTTAAGGGAGCTGCGATGAAGTACATTTGATTTGTGATGTCGATGCCCAAATTATTCGTGTCCAATGATTCTTTAATTCCTCTGTAAAGATCCAAAGTAATATTGCTGAAGAATTTCCAAATGATCACATTGTAACATATTAAAATCATGCATAAACACCTTAATGTATTAATCCCAAAGACTCTGTTTTACATTTAAATGCACTTTCCTCTCTTTGATCCAGATGTAACATCTGAACACGTGTGATAATACAGACATTTTTCAGCAATGGCACTAAAGCAAATGGGACAGTTTAGAAAACTAGTGGCTGAGGGAGTTTTTTTATTTTTTGAATGTTACATATTCACCATTAGAGAAGTTAGCATCTAACTCTAATGCAGTTACTTCTCCTTTACATATTGTAACTAAAAAGAAAAATGTTTATAGTAGAAATATTTATTTTATCATGCTGTAAAGTCCTGACTGTCTAAGACTACAAATCAGTGAGTCTTAGTTTTTGAGTTTCCACATGGGAGGATTTGCCCTATGCCCTCCCACAGTCCATTAACTAACACAACTGGTAAGTCTTCCGGATGAATGTAAATAATGTGACTCTGATGTAGGTACATTACTTCTCTGCAACTGTAGTCTTGTAATTGTTTACTGTTCTACAAATATAGCATCTTATTACTGCAAGTGTAATTATAAACATTATTAGTGTTCTTGCTGTTATAGATGATGCCACTCTCTGCTATATTGATGTGTAGGACGAAACTCCCTTAGGATCGAAATAAACAAAATTATAGGCTGATTACCCCCAGATGTAGGGATCTGTAAACAGGCTGTTATGTGCTGAAATATTTCATTCATATCATTTGTCTTGTTAAACTGTATATGTATTGTAGATGTTACCTAATAGCTGACACACGCTGAAAAGGACTTACTGCTCTAATGGTGCATTAAGCATTATGTCGTCAGCCTTACAAATCTATACATCTCTCCAGTAAGGGAGCATGTGTAGTACGCCAGCCGGGTGGTGATCATGTCAGCACAATCCAAACTCACTGTGCTGTCAGCTGCTTCTTTCCTGCTGGGTCCCCTGTTCTTTTTTTCACTCAAAAGACAGGAGACAGAATCCAAAGCAACTTTTAACATAACGGGTTTATTCTCTCAAGGACACAGCACATCCATAATACTTCCAGCACACTTGTCACAGTACCAGCAATGCACTTTCTTCATCTTTCCCTAACTTCTTCTAATTCATTGGAATAGGCCATAGAGATATAACAGGACGAGGAGCCCAGTGAAAACGCCACTTCAATGTATCTCCCTGGAACCGACTTCAGACCAGACACGGAAACACGATCGCTGGTGGCTCACTCTACTACTTCAGCACCCAAACTTCATCAGTAACTGCTTCACTGACTTCTTCACTACGTTGCTGCGGATACTGTGCACTTTACTCTTCTCTTCCTCTCTTTCTACTCCCTTTCCTTTCCTTTCCATGGATGTCTGGGCATCTACTTGCAAACGTTGTGTGATAGCTGAGCAGCCCAGGCCATAGGCCGCCTAAGCACACACAGGGGTCTACCCCCTGAATGACTCTAACCAGGAAGTCCCACTATCTTATTCCCCAGCTACCCCTCCTACTGTTAACCTCTAAATGTCCTACAGCTAAACCTTACAATGCAGTGTACTCAGTGCCCCATCTAGTGGCTGTTGTGAATGTTTTGGAGACGACTTCGGAGCTGAAGCTCCCTCTGGTGGTTGCTGAGGGTATTGAACCTATGTTGAATACAAAAAGTCCTACACCTGCAGATAACGAGTGGTTGTCAGGTGGTACTCACTGGCCTGATATAAGTGAGCTGACCTCCCATGATCCTCGCCGGTGCTCAATTGTGCTTCCTGGTCTAGGTTGGAATTCAGCTTGCTTTCCTGCTGTCTCCTGCTTGCTTTCAGATAAGTCTCTTTCAGTTTTTTTTACTGTGGCTTGAATTCCTTGCTTTTTGCTGCATTGCTTTTTGTCTTCAGCCGGGTCCCGTTTGGGGGGCTTTGGCTGGTCTCCGTTTGTTTTTTGCATTTGTTCATTTTCTCTGTTTTAGTGATATTTTACTGCTGGGTAGCTACGTGTCCACACCAGAGATCTAATATAGGTGGTCGAGACCGTGTGGTCTCAGTGTTTTTGGATTCAGAAGTGTTGGAGTTTTTCCAAGGGTTTTTCTGGGTTGCAGACAGTATTCTCTCCTGTGCTGTCCTATCTAGAAAGTTTTGGGCCCCAGCGTTTGCTCAATCTATTTTCTGTCTGTGTTCGTATTTTCATCTTGTCTAACCGCCATTATGTTTGGGAGCTTCCTACTCTTTTGGGGTCTACTCCGGGGCAGTTAGCTTTCCTCTTTCCATCTTCAGGGATAGCTATCTCTCCCGCTGTGTCGAGGCGTCTAGGACCACCGTAGGTATGCTCCACGGCTGCTTCTAGTTGTGCGGTTAGTTTAGGGGTCTGCAACCTATTAGTTTCCAACCTCTCTGGTGTTAGGCTGCCTATACGGTTTTTTGCTCCTGCCTCCTCAGCTACCAAAACATAACAAGTGGCCCTTTTTCTAACTGCACTGTCCCTATCTTACACACAGAATAATGTAGCAAAAATATAACAGATATGAAAATATGTTACAAGGCAAAATATTACAATAATATACAGGTAAATGTACATAACAGAATAAACATTTAAAGGGGCAAAGCCCTGACCCCCTTACACATGTATGTATTGGAATCAGGAAAACTATACTGTGCCAGTTAAATAAAAGTCATTTTAGTTCATCAAAATGTACTCAAAAGATCATCTCAATGTGAAGATCAGCCTTGTTCTCATATACATAGTGAAGAACATTTAAAAATTTTAGCTGACGCCATCTCCTTGCTGTTAAACACAATAATAAAGTAGGATAGGTTATGTCTGGGTCTTCATGGGTCTTCACAGGTGACTACATTCAACGTACAGTAGGTTTACTAAATTTAGTTGCCACTGTTGCTTGGGTCTCCATAAATTCTTACCTGTTAAAGTTTCTAAGGACTACCAAAGATGGCAATTTGGCCGCTCATTCAGAATGTACCCAAAACACACAACTAAAAACACCCAAGAATGGCTAAGAGGAAAACATTGGACTATTCTGAAGTGGCCTTCTATGAGCCCTGACCTAATTCCTTTTGAGCATCTTTGGAAAGAGCTGAAACATGCCGTCTGGAAAGGGCAACCTTCAAACACGAGACAACTGGAGCAGTTTGCTCTTGAGGAGTGGGCCAAAATACCTGTCGGGAGGTACAGAAGTCTCATTGACAGTTACAGGAATCATTTGATTGCAGTGGTTGCCTCAAAAGGTTGTGCAACAAAATATTAAGTTAAGGGTACCATCATTTCTGTCCAGGCTTATTTCATGAGTTTTATTTTTTAAAAAGTCGGTGGAAGCATGGTTAAAAAGCAGAGTCTGACTTTCATTTGTTCATTTTCATAGATTTTTGATTTATTATTACTTTTGTCAGATTCAAGTTATTTCTGTGACCATTGTGGGTTTTCCTTTCATTAAATGAGGGATACCAACAATTTTGAACACGTGTGTATTTGTGTTATAGAGACTAATGTACAATGATTGTAATGTTCAAATTCAGAAATAAAAACAAAATCATAGCTGTGTAAAAATTACTTCCACAGCCAGAACTTAAGCACAAGAACATGAGGGGAGGATTAGCTAGTGATCTGATACAGATGTATGCAGGAGCAATAGGAAGCCTATACGGACAGAGTAGAGGGAAACTGCAGTGGGCATAACTGTAAATAT
Source organism: Oophaga pumilio (assembly GCA_009801035.1). Lineage (NCBI taxonomy): Eukaryota > Metazoa > Chordata > Amphibia > Anura > Dendrobatidae > Oophaga > Oophaga pumilio. The sequence goes on along the minus strand of VIAB01051732.1, from coordinate 6,439 downwards.
GTATGGCTTGCCAGTCAAGCATATAAGATGAAACAATGGAAAACAAAAATATATATGAAAAAAGAGGACTGCACATCCAAAAAAAAACTTTATTACCCATCAAATATGATACAGTGATTAAGAACAATAAAAAGCACTAAAGGTGTATATGATAACATACCTCAGTCCAAGAATATGAGAAGAATAAACCACATTATCATATCAAAATAATGGGTACAGATATAAACATGGAACACACAAGAATAAAAGACACATACCCTCAATGTAATGATATTTACATTAAAAAAAATTAGAAGAATGGGTGTATAATAAATTTGATGTTTCAGAACCTAAAAATGATGATGAGAGAATAAGAAAAAAAAATCACTAGGAGTGTACAGCAGCAACAGTGATTTGGGTCAGATTAGAAAAACCATGCAAGGTAGAGAAATAAAGAAAAAAAATGAAAATAACAATGACATCAACTCGTAGGCGAAGAAGAAAATAAAGGAGCAAATTTAGCCAACCATATCTGGAGACAAAGAGGAGTCGACAGATAGGCCTAGCGTATACCACCGCTGATAAAACTGCTGTGAGTCCTTGTCTCCAAATATGGTTGGCTAAATATTCTATTTATTTTCTTTTTCACATTTGGGTTGATTTCACTATTCTTTAGTCTACTTCTCTACAGTGCATGGTTTTTCTAGCTTGACTAATATCGCTGTTGCCACTACACACCTCTAGGGATCTTTTTCATTTCTTTTTCCCCCGTTATCCCTTTTAGGCTCAGAAATATAATATTTATTACGCACCCATACACCTATTCTTCAAATATTGTTAGAATTGTATTACTTTAATATTATTGAGGGTATTGTTTTTTACTTTTGTATGTTCCAACTTAATATCATATCTGTACCCATTATTTTGATTTAAAGACATGGTTTATTTTTGCTTATTATCTTGGGCTGGGATATTTTATCATACACATGTTTTTAATTGTTTTTGTGTTTGTTTAATAATAAAGTTTCATTTGTTTTGGATGTGCAGGCCTCCCATATATGCATATGCTTTTTGTTTTCCATCTATACAGACCGAGTGGCACACCTATGTGATGTATTTTACTGGCAGAATTGTCACCTAAAATCGTGGTTTCTCGCAAAGATTACTGATCCATTTGGCAAGTTTGGGAAGTTTTTAATTTTACAAACACTCCAAAAATTAACATTGAAGAAAAACATGATAAAAAAACGCCATTTGCACTACTGGAGCACTTTCACATTGAAATCAATCAGAAGCTTATATTATTGAATATGTAATTGTTTGCATTTTAAGCATTTATTTTGTTGCAGAATCTGCACCAAAATCCACCTAAAAAATGCCATGGTTTAATCTGGAGTTTAAATTTACTTAAAAAAAGGAAACACATGTATCACGTTAACACCCAAATTAAATTAACCCCTTAAGAACCAGTAGATTTTTCATTCATTTTTGTGATTTAATTTCTACTTCTTCTTCCAAGAGCCAAAACTTTTTTTTTTATCTTTTCCATATGTATGAGAGCTTGTTTTTAGTGGGAGGAGGTGTAATTTTAAATGTAACAATTTATTCCACCATTTCATTTACTAAATAATTACAAAACAAAGTGGTGATATAGTGAAAAATTCTAATTTACATAATTGTTTTGGGGGTTTTGATTTTAGAATGTTCACTATGTGGTAAAAATCATCTGAAAATAGGATTCTCCAGGTTAGGGTGTTTACAGCTATGCAAGATGGGATGGGTCCAATATTTATGACTAAACCCTTCCACTTCATGTGCCAAATATATGCAATGCAAGTCGGAAGCGGGTGTATGGAGCAGGCTCATGCAGCGAGCCCACCTCATAACCATCAGGCGTTGGCTGTGTATTACAGCCAGGACCTGCCGCTAACATGCGTGGATGGAGCGGAGCTCAGCCTGCGATTGTTCATGTGTTAAATGTCGCTGTCAATCTCTGACAACTGCATTTAACATGCGCCGACGTGCCCGCACATCCTTACTTCTGCCCATCGGCGCGCCGGATACATGATTGCAGGTCGCCCATGGGTTGTCATGACAGCCAGGGGTCAGCTGATGACCCCTGTGACTGTCACTACAGAACTCTTTTAAAACTCTACCTGTGGCATTACTACATATAGCACAAGTGATCTGACTAGCGTATCTTCAAGCCTCCTAAGGGGGCTAACAAAATCAGTAAAAAGTAAAAATAAGTTTAAAAAAATATAAAAAATAAAGAAAAGTTCAAATTACCCCCCTTTCTCCCTAGTGAAAATAAAGATATAAAAAAATACACATTTGGTATCGCAACATTCAGAAAAGTTTGATCTATCAAAATATAAAAACAATTAATCTGATCGGTAAACATCATAAATGGAAAAAATTCAAGAACCGCAAAATTATGTTTTTTTGGTCTCCACAATTCCACAAAAAATGCTGTAACAAACGATCAAAAAGTTACATCCATCCCAAATTGGTGCTAATAATAACATTGTCTCAATCTGCAAAAAAAGGCTATCATACAGCTCAATCGAATGAAAAATAAAAATGTTTCTGGTCTCGGAAAATGGCAACACAACTCCAAAAATTTTGTTTTGCAAACTGCAGATTTTTTTCACCATTAAAATAATAAAAACCTGGTCATGTTTGCTAGTGCCGTAATCATATTGATTAGGAGAATCATATTGCATGGTCATTTTACCTAAAAATATACACTGTAAAAAACTGTACCCAAAGAATAAATGTCAGAATTATGTTTTTTTTCACAATTTCAACAAAATTGGAATTTTGTTCCTGTTTTTTAGTACACTATGTGGTAAAATGAATGTTGTCATTCAAAAGTACAACTTGTCCTGCAGCAAACAAGTTCTCATATGTCTTTGTGGACAGAAAAATGAACGAGTTATGGCTCTGAGAAGAATGGGAGGAAAACACAGCAATGAAAATGGACTGCGGCGTGAAGGACTTAAAGTAGTTGTTTGGCCTTTAGCTACACGTCTGCTGTCGCTCTATGTGACTGTAGACTTGTAAATCCTCACAACGTGGGCACGATGCTCTCTGAGGATACTCCAGTGTCGGGAGTGGGCGGTCATGTGACCGCAAGTATGCGATTTGTATATTTCTGGCCACATTAGGACTAGACTGTATCCAACCTCGCTCAATACACTTGTATTGAGCAAGGTCATGCCCATCTAGTTGGCACGTGATGGCATACTTGTGATTACCACTCACAACACTGGAGAATCATCACAGCATGCAGTGTTGGGGATGTGAGGATTCACAGCTTTGCAATCACAGAGTGACTTCAGACCTGTACCTTAAGACCAAACCACCCCTTTAATGTTCTCTTTATTGAATAATCTGTATTTCTGTCTCATTTCTTACCCTCTATTTCATTGATTTGCTTTTTCTTAGCCTAATGATTATATTGAATGGATTAATATATACTTGCCTGTTATTTATTGCAAGCATTTATATCTAGACTGTGTTTTTCCTCCCCATTTGTGGTCTTCTATATTGGATCTTTTTTAATTTGTAATAGAATATAACCTTAAGTAATCAAGTAATTTAGTCAAATCTTATGACTCCTAGCAGTTACAGGTATGAATATATGGGGCAAGTTAGCTGTTTTATTTATTTTAGCATTTCCATCTAAGCAGTTAGAGCAAAAATATTGTAGTATCTAGTTTATTATATTGCGCTTAGTCTAAAATTGTAATTTCTTATGCTAAGAAACCAAGCAACTTCTCCAATTTATGTTGTTCCAATAAATCAGAAAGTTGTGATTTTAGCAAAGTTGTGTATTCATTTCCATAGTGCAAGAAACATAGCAAAATTTATGACACTTGTCATCACCAATGTTTTTATTTTTCATTTTTGAAAGCTGCCGGGCAGTGTTACTTAATTTGCCTCCCAATGCGCAAAAAAAAAAACATTTGAAAGTATGATGCTAGAATATGGCATATATCTATGGAAGTGCTGACAGCGGAAGGTGGTAAACTGTTAATAACAAGCTGTTACTGTGTGGGAAAACCAAGAAAACTGATACTTGTACAACTCTGAGCCATAACAAACAGAACAGTATGTAGAGGGTATGTTCTATAGCTTTAATGCCTCAGTTTTACATAGCAAGAAAAACATAATAAACAACATGCAATTAACAGATAATCTATCAGATTGCATTACAGAAAATGGAGAACATGGAAATCTCCAACTTCTCCAAAATATAATTGTAATGTTTACCTGTACTTATGATTTCTCATTTGATATCAGGCTTGGAGAGGAGCTGTTTCACAATGCCTACTAGAGTAGGTTCACATGAGCGCATAAAAAACAGTTCTGCGTTTCATCCAGAATAGTGGGACAATATTTTTCTCAATTATCATCCATCTGCAGTCAGTATACAATCCTTTTTTGCTGCAGCAGCTATTAATCATTTACCATAACACCATTTACAGTTTCCATTGTTACTGAATTGCAATATATCCTTTAAAATCAGATGCTATATTGTGGCTCCATATTGCATCTGACATTTTTACGCACCCATAGACTTGAATATGTGAGTTTCTTCGGAATTACAGTAGAAACTAGGGCATGCTGCAATTTTTACCATGCAGATTTAGTCAGTGAAAAACATCGCTCATCTACATTGCCCCATTAAATACTATTGTCCTAGTGCTGTCCGTTTTTTTCATGGTAAGAACTCACACTGATACGGTCATGTACAGCCATTACAGTTGTAGAGAATAATTAGAACTGAAACTATGAGGTGTGGTTCTCTGCAAGAGTCCAAAAGTTGTTCTAGTAAGAGATCGTTTACACTAACCAAATGGTGGCATAAATACCTCCACGACATTCACCGAACATGTATGACGCTTCGCGAGGTGCATTCCATGTTCATGAACATGTATGGTGGGACAATCATGTTGGCTCACTCACAGAGTCGGCATGATCATCAGTGGGCGTATGCTATATATCATAGCTGACACCTAGCAGCAACACCCATGATTGGTGCTAGCACCGACCGCTGGAGTTTAACCCCTCTGATGCCGCTATCAATAGTGACAGCGACATTGATCGGTATAGAAGAGGAAGGGAGCTCCCTATCTGATTTGATCAGCAAAACCTGATTATGATTGCGTTGTGCCGATGGTCTCCATTGTGTTCCCGGGGCCAAAAGATGGCCGCAGGGTCACCCAGGTACGGTGGCCTGTAAGTTCCTGCTCAGAACAGAAGCTGACAAGTCTCCTGCTTGTGTGTAATGCAGAAATCTAATGCCCTGCAACGTAAAAGCATTGCAGAGTACTAGATCAGTGATCAGACAATGGAAAGGTGATGTCCCATCTTGGAACAAGGTAAAAAAGGTAAAAATGAAGTTTTAAAAATTGTAAAAATGCTAAAAATATCGTAAAATAAAGAACAAAACAATGAAAATAAGTATATCAATAGATAAATATATTTAATGTAAAAACAAAAATAAAGTACAATTTTTTGATATCGTCACATCCGTAATGACCCAATCTATAAAACTATCCGAATACTTAACCTCTTTAGTGAACATAGTAAAAAAATTTAAAAAGTTTCAAAACCGATGCTTTTTCATCATAACGTCTAACAGAAAGTGAAATAAATTATCAAAAAGTCAACTATAAATAAAAATGGTAAAGCTGAAAATACCATCTTATCCCACAGAAAGCAAGCCACAATGGAGCTCCATCAGTGAAAAAATACAAAAGCTATAGCATTCAGAATATAGTAATTCTAAAACAATTATTTTTATAAAAAATTGTAAATAAGTATAAAAGCGGCAAAACATAAAAAAGTACACATATTTGGTATCGCCGCATCCAGAAGGACCCAATCTATAAAACTGTGACATAATTTAACCCTTCAGTGAACACAGTAAAAAAAATGTGGTAAAAACTATGCTTTTACATCATACAACCAAACAAAAAGTGGAATAAAAAACAATCAAAATGTCAAATGTAAATAAAAATGGTATAGCTGAAATGTCATTTTTATTAGGCAAAAAACAACTTACCATACAGCTCTCTCATCAGAGGAGTAAAAAAGTTATAGCTCTTGGAATATAGCAATGCAAAAACAATTCTCTTATTTATACAATAGCTTGTATTGTATAAAATGGCAAAACATAAAAACAAGACGTAAGTCTTGTATCACTGTAATCACGTTGGCCCGAAGAATAAAGCAGTCTAACCACTTATACCGCACTTGCTGGGACTGTCCTATATGTTGCTGACTGTTGGTAATCCAATAAAGTATTACCGCAATGTGTTACCCTAGCCCGGTGTTGTCTGAGTAATATTGTGCCCACAAGAAAGGAGTACAGGAGTTCAGTGAGATGAACTCTGGCCTGTGCAGTCTTTCTAAAAAGAGCCAGAGCTGCGAGCGAGAGCACCCACTG
>VIAB01051727.1:0-12639 GCA_009801035.1 Oophaga pumilio | reverse complement strand
ATTTGTGTCATTCTCAAAACTTTTGGCCATGACTGTACAATTGGCACGAAAGGCCCAAGTGATTAAGCATGAAAATACTACTGTGATGTGGTTTCCAGATTTTTTGGCAGATTTTCAGAAGTGAAGAGCTTCATTTACTTTAGTTAAGAGGCGTTTGAAGAACTCTAATGTGATTTACTCAATGGCGTACCCAGCCAGGCTTAGGGTGGTAGATGGTGAAAGGGTAATTTTCTTTCAGAATCCAATGGAGGCAGAGGAGTGGATTTCTAAGAGAGAAAGACACCAGAAGTAGCAATAATTGTACACTGCTGAAAAAAATAAAGGGAACACTCAAATAACACATCCTAGATCTAAATGAATGAAATATTCTCATTGAATACTTTGTTGTGTACAAAGTTGAATGTGCTGTCAACATAATCACACAAAAATCATTAATGGATATCAAATTTTTGAACCAATGGAGGCCTTGATTTGGAGAGACCCCCAAAATAAAAGTGGAAACAAGTCAAAATGAAAATCAAAACAAGAAATGATGCTCAGTATTGTGTGTGGCATCCACGTACCTGTATGACCTCTCTACAACGCCTGGGCATGCTCCTGATGAGGTTACGGATGTTCTCCTGAGGGATCTCCTCCCAGACCTGGACTAAAGCATCCGTCAACTCCTGGACAATCTGTGGTGCAACGTGACGTTGGTGGATGGAGCAAGACATGCTGTCACAGATGTGCTCAATGGGATTCAGGTCTGGTGAACGGACGGGCCAGTCCATAGCTTCAATGCCTTCATCTTGCAGGAACTGCTGACACACTCCAGCCACATGAGGTCTGGCATTGTCCTGCATTAGGAGGAACCCGGGGCCAACAGCACCAGCATATGGTCTCACAAAGGGGTCTGAGGATCTCATCTCGGAACCTAATGGCAGTCAGGCTACCTCTGGCGAGCACATGGAGGGCTGTGTGGCCCTCCAAAGAAATATCAAGAAAAAAGAGAAAGACATACTATACACCAAGGATACCAGAAATAGTAAAAATATAACAATTTTATTACAAAACCTGAGAAAACACCACACTTATAAATTAAAAACAATTAAAAACAGGACAATACAGCCCCATAAGCCCCCCACACCATCACCCCAGCAATTTATTCAATAGTATAAATAGTGCCAGGCAACAAATAAACTCAAGCCACATCTAAACAATATATGTGCATGAGTGCTGAACCCAGAAATAAGACACTGACACTGGTCACAATTACAATACAAGGGTCTCACCCCCCACCCGCCCCAAAAAAAAAGTCAACTTGGAAGAGGCAATATGTGCCTCTAAATACAAGATGAAAAAGTATATATATATCAGGCTATACAATAATAGTCATAAATTTATACAGTACAAAGCTATATTTGGAGGTGTCGCAGGTCAGTGGAATAATTCTCAATATACCCCAGCAGGTAAAATACAAACTGGGCACATAAAAGAGAATACTTTCACCCACAAAATGACCTTATGACAGAGAACAAAAGTGCAGGACTCAAGAGTGAAAACTCTGATGCTTATAACATGATCAGAGTGTTACCGAGCTCAGGGGATGTGGGGGCTATGCCCAACGCGTGTCGCCACCTCCGTGGCTTCGTCAGGGGCAAGGGTGATGCCCTCCAAAGAAATGCCATTCCACACCATTACTGACCCACTGCCAAACCGGTCATACTGAAGGATGTTGCAGGCAGCAGGTTCACACTCAGCACATGTGACAGACGTTACAGAGTCTGGAGATGCCGTGGAGAGCAATCTGCTGCATGCATCATCCTTCAGCATGACCGGTTTGGCAGTGGGTCAGTAATGGAGTGGGGTAGCATTTCTTTGGAGGGCCACACAGCCCTCCATGTGCTCACCAGAAGTAGCCTGACTGCCATTAGGTACTGAGATGAGATCCTCAGACCCCTCGTGAGACCATATGCTGGTGCGGTTAGCCCTGGGTTCCTCCTAATGCAGGACAATGCCAGACCTCATATGGCTGGAGTGTGTCAGCAGTTCCTGCAAGATGAAGGCATTAGAGCTATGGACTGTCCCGCCCGTTCCCCAGACCTAAATCCAATTGAACACATCTGGGACAGCATATTTCGTTCCATCCACCACAGACTGTCCAGGAGTTGACGAATGCTTTAGTCCAGGTCTGGGAGGAGATCCCTCATGAGAACATCCACAACCTCATCAGGAGCATGCCCAGGCATTGTAAGGAAGTCATACAGACACATGGAGGCCACACACAATACTGAGCATCATTTTGACTTGTTTCCACTTTAATTTAGTCTTGTTTTAATTTTCATTTTGACTTGTTTCCACTTTCATTTTGGGGGTCTCTCCAAATCCATGCCTCCATTGGTTCAAAAGTTTGATTTCCATTGATGATTTTTGTGTGATTATGTTGACAGCACATTGAACTTTGTACACAACAAAGTATTCAATGAGAATATTTCATTCATTTAGATCTAGGATGTGTTATTTGAGTGTTCCCTTTATTTTTTTGAGCAGTGTATTATGGTAAATCTCATATGCGTTAATCTTTATGCTTTTGATGGTAATTTTTGATTTTGCCTCTAGTGTACTATTGTTCTTAATCTTTTGTAATACCTATGTTCATACCTGGACTGGGTACTGTAATGGTTAACTTTTTTTTATTGTCTGTTCCTGTACTGATTTGCTAATATTCTGGTTAACCCTTTCCCGAACTATGACACCTACGTAGGTGTCATGGTATAAATCGCGTTCCTGCGGGTCGGGTGACCGGGATCACTGAAAGATCACCCGACCCGCAGGCACAGGAGACTTTATGCTTCACCCCGGGGGGGGGTGGCTTTTCCCCCCTGTGGCTACGATTGCTCTGATTGGCTGTTGAAAGTGAAACAGTCAATCAGAGTGATTGTAATATTTCACCAATGAAACTTGGTGAAATATTACAATCTAGTTATGGCTGATGCTGAATTAACATCGGCCATGGCTGGAGACAGTAATCTGAACCCCCCACCCCCCATTGCCGCCGCCATCATCTGCTCCCTCTCCGCTTCCCTCAGCATTCTGATCCCCCCCTCTCCCTCCCCGTACCGATCAGAGTCCTGGTGTCCCTCCGTCATGAATCATGGGCGCCGCCATCTTACAAAATGGTGGGCTCACTGCGCCTGCCAGCAGATTCATTCATTCAGGGACATTTTGATCACTGTGATAGACCCTATTACAGTGATCAAAATAAAAAAATAGTAAATAACTCCCCCTTTATCACCCCCATAGGTAGGAACAAATAATAAAATAAAGAAAATACATTTATTTTTATTTATGTATTAGGGTTAGAATTAGTGTTAAGGTTAGAATTAGGGTTAGGGTTGGAATTAGGGTTAGAGTTGGAATTAGGGTTAGGGGTGTGCTTGGGTTAGGGTTGGGATTAGGGTTAGGCTTGTGGCTAGGGTTATGGTTGGGATTAGGGTTAGGGGTATGTTGGGGTTAGGGTTATGGTTAGGGTTGTGTTTAGGGGTGTGTTGGGGTTAGGGTTGGAGTTAGAATTGAGCGGTTTCCACTGTTTCGGCACATCAGGGGGTCTCCAAACGCGACATGGTGCCACCATTGATTCCAGCAAATTTTGCGTTCAAAAAGTCAAACTGTGATTCATCCCTTCCAAACCCCGACGTGTGCCCAAACAGTGGTTTACCCCAACATGTGGGGTATCAGCGTACTCAGGAGAAATTAGACCAACAAAGTTGTTGTGCAATTTTTCCTGTTACCCTTGGGAAAATAAAAAAATTGGTGGCTAAAAAAATTTTTTTGAAAAAAAAAAGATTTTTTATTTTCACGGCTGCATTATAAACTTCAGTGAAGCACTTGGGGGTTCAAAGTGCTCATCACATCTAGATAAGTTTCTTAGGGGGTCTAGTTTCCAAAAAGGGGTCAATTGTGGGGGGTTTCTACTGTTTAGGCACATCAGGGGCTCTGCAAACGTAACATGATTCCCGCAGACCATTCCATCAAAGTCGGCATTTCAAAACGTCACTACTTCCCTTCCGTGCCCCGACGTGTCCCCAAACAGTGGTTCCCCCCCCACATATGGGGTACCAGCGTACTCAGGACAAACGACATCAACTTTTGGGGTCCAATTTCTCCTGTTACCCTTGTGAAAATAAAAAAAATGCGGGCTAAAAAATAATTTTTTGAGGAAAAAAAAATGATTTTTTATTTTCACGGCACTGTATTATAAACTTCTGTGAAGCACTTGGGGGTTTAGAGTACTCATCACACATCTAGATAAGTTCCTTGGGTGGTCTAGTTTCCAAAATGGGGTCACTTGTGGGAGAGCTCCAATGTGTAGGCACACAGGGGCTCTCCATATGCGACATGGTGTCCGCTAACGATTGGAGCTAATTTTCCATTCAAAAAGTCAAATGGCACTCCTTCTATTCCGAGCCCTGCCATGCGCCCAAACAGTGGTTTATGACTACATATGAGGTATCAGTGTACTCAGGAGAAATTTCCCAACAAATTTTAAGATCCATTTATCCTGTTGCCCATGTGAAAATGAAAAAATTGAGGCTAAAAGATAATTTTTGTGAAGAAAAAAAAAAAAGTACTTTCCAGTTCACCACCTGACAGCACCATGGAGGACGTCCTTCTTATTCTTAGTGGGACAGGAACAACAAGCAGTTAAAAGGACCCTCCCCTCGCCATTCCTCAGTGTAGCGCTGCTCCTGGAGACGGCCCGCTTCCTCCTGACAGGGGGCTATCGGTCTGGCGCCATACCGCACTCCGGGCCCAGTCGGCGGTACAGAGAGTGACACACGCCGGCATCATCCAGCGAGGAGCTACTTCCGGGGTATGGAGCGTCACTTCCGGTCGCGTCACACGCCGGAGATAGGCCGAGGCATGGTCGCGTCGCGCAGGAGCGCGGAAGGGGCAGGATCAACCAGGTAAGGGATAAAAAGGGGGTTTTGGTCGGTAAGCACAGCCGGCCATCCTGAAAAAGGGAGATTGTAAGCGGTGCAGCGAATGCCAAGATGGAAAATGCAGCCAGTCCTGAGGGCCCAGAGATCGTACAGGGGCACATGAGTAGGCTACTTAAAGCCTGACTTAGTGCCCACAATGCCCACATGTACCCCTAAATTACAAAAGGGACCTCTGTGTTGTAGGGGGACCAAACAACCCAGGAGAAGAAGAAACCTGGCAATAGGAAAAAATGCCCAATTTGCCTATCTAAGTTACCGGAGGGCTGGCTAAAACCTTTATGCGATGCCTGCACATATAAGGTCGTCGGAGAGGAGCAGACATCATTGTTATCTAATATGAGGTCCATGATAAGGCAGGAGGTCCAAGCATCCATTTCAGGCTTGAACCTTCCTTGCCTTAGCCAAGCTGAAACCCAGAAACCCCGAAAGAGGCCTAGGGAACCTAGTACTTCTTCGGAGGAAGAGGACGGGGAGGATAGAGAACAGGAAGAAAAGGACGAACTGTCAAATAGGGGGAAAAAATATCTTTTCTCATCGGCAAACACAGACGAGTTGCTCCAAGCGGTCCGTGATACTATGCAACTACAGGATGCACCAGAGGAGACGTCTGTTCAGGATGAAATGTTTGGGGGGCTGCGATCCCAGACTTCCAGGGTATTCCCAGTCCATAACCATATCCGATCCATAATCTTGGAAGAATGGCAGGAGGCGGAAAAAAGACTTGTAATTCCTAGAGATTTCAGGCTCAGGCTGCCATACAGGGCTGACGACATCAGTGCTTGGGATGATGTCCCTAAAGTGGACGTGCCTGTTGCCAAGGTGGCAAGAAAATCATCAATCCCGTTCAAGGACTCATCCAGTCTAAAAGATCCGATGGATCGAAAGGCGGATGGCCTCCTAAGAAGTACATGGGAAGAGTCGGCGGCTATTATTCGGGCTAATATTGCGGCCACATCAGTTGCTCGATCTATGTATCTCTGGGTAGATGACTTAGAGCATAACCTCAAAGCCAAAACTCCCAGGGATTCTTAGATCCCTACCATTACTGAAACTTGGCACGGGGTTCATGGCGGATGCTTCCGCAGAATCAGTTAGATTTGCAGCCAGAAGCGAGTCCTTATCAAATGCAGCCAGACGAGCGATCTGGCTTAAAACATGGTCGGGAGACACCCATTCAAAAAATAAATTATGCGCCATCCCTTTCTCAGGGGGTAAAATGTTCGGGCCAGTTCTAGACGATATATTAGAAAAGGCCGCCGACAAAACGAAGGGGTTCCCAGAAGAAAAAACTAAAAAATATCAGCCCTTTCAGAGATCCCGACCTGGTCAGGATTCAGACTATAGGGGGAAAGGAAAGACAGGTAGATGGAGCTACCCCAAGGGGGGAAAAGGAAGAGATTCCATCTTTGGAGCTAGAACAGGGACCCACAAAAAATGACGCTATCAGAGTGGGGGGCCGGATAAGATACTTCTTGGGAGGTTGGCAGAAGATCTCTCACAGCCCATGGATTCTCCAGACAGTCAGCCAGGGCTATATCCTGGAGTTCGCCGGCAGGCCGCCAGAGAGGTTCGTGACCACCAAGTCCCAATCCTCTCTGGCCGCACTATTCGAGACTATTTTCAATCAAAAAGCCGTCGGGACAGTCCAGGACTATCATAAATCTCAAACCATTGAATCACTATATAAAATACAAAAGATTCAAAATGGAATCGGTAAAGAGCACTATTCCCCTGATAGACAAGGACATGGTAATGTGCACACTAGACTTGGAAAACGCATACTACCATGTGCCGATCCATCCAACCTATCAGAGATATCTCAGGTTTGCCCTGGCACACCAGGGAACAGTCTATCATTTTCAATTTCAGGCCCTTCCCTTTGGGTTAGCTTCAGCCCCCAGAATTTTCACGAAGTTAATAGCGGAGGTGGTAGCATATTTGAGAAACCAGGGAGTGACAATAGTACCCTATTTGGACGATTTCCTGGTAGCAGCGGGGTCCGAGAAACAGCTCAGGGCAGATTGTCAGACCACAATTTCCGTTCTTCAGGAGCTGGGATGGATAATAAACTGGAAGAAGTTGAGTTTAGTCCCGCAGACCAGAGTGAAATTTTTAGGGGTCCTGTTAGACTCCCATACCAGAACCTCGTTTTTACCAGAAGAAAAGCAGCGGTCCCTCACGGAGAACATTCGTCAGTTTGTAAGAAGGTCTTGTTCCATCAGGGAAGCCATGGCTGTTCTAGGCCGGATGACGGCATGCATTTCTTGCGTGAGATGGAGCCAGTTTCACTCACGAAAATTACAGCATCAAATTCTTCGGTCCTGGGACAGGAGGCAGTGTTCCCTGGACAAGAAGATAACTCTATCATTGAGAGTGAAAAAATCACTGGGTTGGTGGAGTGTTCAGAAGAACCTAGGAGTAGGGGTACCCTGGATTCTCACACCTTCCCTCACGGTCACAACAGATGTCAATCAGACCGGATCGGGCGGACATGTGAAGAGAGTCTACTATCAGGGCCAATGGGACCCAGAGACGAGTACAAGGTCATCAAATTTCAGAGAGTTGTTCGCCATTTGGAAGGTTCTCCACGCCAGGGGGATGCTCAGAGGAAGACACGTAAAGATACTTTCCGACAACACGACGGCGGTGGCCTTCCTAAAACATCAAGGAGGGCCGAGACACCCGGCGCTACAGTACCTTGCGGACCAGATATTCAAGTGGGCGGAGAAATCGGTAAAATCCATCTCGGCAGTTCATCTGGAGGGAGCCCAGAATCAGGTGGCCGACTTCTTGAGCAGGACAAAACTAAATCCGTCCGGATGGGAGCTAAACTCGGAAGTTTTCAAGATGATTTGCCAGCGGTGGGGAACATCGCAGGTGGACCTCTTCACCAGCAGGGAGAATGCAACGTTAAGAACATTTTTCTCGCTGAATCCGCTGGACGGCGCAGCAGGTATAGATGCCCTATCGCAGAACTGGGGAGAGGGGCTCTTATACGCCTTTCCACCATTTCCTCTGATTCCAAGGATGTTAAGGAAGATACGGGAAGATGGAGCGACAGTGATAGTAGTGGTCCCATTGTGGCCCACAAAGAGTTGGTTTTCGCTCCTAAACAGATTGGCGGTAGAAGAACCTATACATCTCCCAGGGAGGAAAGACCTTCTGTACCAGGGTCCAGTTACTCATTCCAATCGGGACCCACTACGGTTGTCAGCATGGATCCTGAGCGCCAGATCCTAAGATCCAGAGGGCTTTCAGAAGATGTAATTTCTACTATACAAGCAAGTAGGAAGCCGGTGACTACAGCCATATATAACAAAATATGGAAGCGTTTCTGCTCATTTTCAGGGAAATCTGCAGTAAAGACGGCAGTGCCTAACATTCCCAAAATACTCGACTTCCTCCAATCAGGGTTGTCAAAGGGTCTAAGACCTAGCACCCTGAAAGTGCAGATTTCTGCCCTGAGTGTGTTTTTCGACTATCCTATAGCCACACACCCGTGGGTAGCGAGATTCTCAAGAGCAATCAGTAAGCTAAAACCCCTAGTGAAAAATGCAGTCCCTCCATGGAGCCTTAACCTAGTCTTGGAGGTCCTATGTAGACCTCCATATCTCCTTTCACAAGACATACAGATAGCCAAACTCTCTATGAAAACGGCCTTCTTAGTCACGATAACGTCCGCAAAAAGGTTGGGGGAGTTGCAGGCATTGTTGATTCAGGACCCATACCTGCAGACTTTTGATGACAAACTAGTTCTAAGGCTTGATCCCGGGTTACTTCCCAAGGTAGTGGCCCGTTTAAACATGGACCAGGAGGTTGTCCTGCCCTCCTTCTACCAGCATCCTAAGAATCCTGGGGAGCAGGTTTTTCATAATTTAGACGTTAGAGATACGGTACTAAAATACATAGCAGTAACGGAGGGTTGGAGGTTGGACAGCCATTTATTCATCCAATACAAAGGGCCTAATAGGGGCAGAAAAGCAGCAAAGGCTACCATCGGTAGATGGATAAAATCTATGATAGCTATAGCATATAGAGCTGAAGGGAGAGATCCCCCCGGTGTCATTAGGGCCCATTCCACACGCGCTATGGCCACGTCATAGGCACAGAGAGGGAGAGCTTCAACAGAACAGATTTGCAGGGCAGCAACGTGGGCTAACGTTAACACCTTTGCCAGACACTACAAACTAGACATAGGCTTAGAACAATTGGCGTTTGGTAGAAAAGTATTGCACGCTGTAGTCCCACCCTAGTGTTACCATTCTCTGGTACTTCTCCATGGTGCTGTCAGATGGTGAACTGGAAAACGGTAATTAGACATACCAGTAATTGTGTTTCCAGGAATCCATCCTGACAGCACTACTAGTTCCCTCCCTATTGTAAGAGTTATGTTATACCTTTGTGAAGTAACATGTGTATAGAGTTTTGTTAATAAAAGTTGTGTTGCATCCATCCAGATGTGGTACTTTGGAAAATCACTGAGGAATGGCGAGGGGAGGGTCCTTTTAACTGCTTGTTGTTCCTGTCCCACTAAGGATAAGAAGGACGTCCTCCATGGTGCTGTCAGGATGGATTCCTGGAAACACAATTATCGGTACGTCTAATTACCGTTTTTCCATTTTACGGAACAATTTGTGAAGCACCTGGGGGTTCAAAGTGCTCACTATGCATCCAGATAAGTTCCTTGGGGGGTCTAGTTTCCAAAATGGGGTCACTTGTGGGGGAGCTCCAATGTTTAGGCACACAGAGGCTCTCCAAACTCGACATGGCAATTGCTAAATATTCCAGCATATTTTCCATTCAAAAAGTCAAGTCGTGCTCCTTCCTTTCTGAGCCCTGCCGTGCGCCCAAACAGTGGTTTATGACCACATATGAGGTATCGGTGTACTCAGGAGAAATTGCCCAACAAATTTTAGGATCCATTTTATCCCGTTGCCTATGTGAAAATGAATAAATTGATGCTAAAAGAAAATTTGTTGGAATAATTATAATGTCCATTTTTTCCTTCCACATTGCTTTAGTTCCTGTGAAGCACCTGAAGGGTTAATAATCTTAACACTAGAACTACTGGACTCGTGATCCCGACTAGAACTTCTACTAGTGCAAGTAGTCAAAATGACTATACCAGTAGTTCTAGTGTTAAATGTAGTTTTGAGTACCTTGAGGGGTGCAGTTTTCAGAATAGTGTCACTTTTTGGTATTTTCTGCCATATAGACCCCTCAAAGTGACTTCAAATGTGAGATGGTCCCTAAAAAAATGGTTTTGTAAATTTTGTTGTAAAAATGAGAAATCGCTGGTCAACTTTTAACCCTTATAACTTCCTAACAAAAAAAAATTTTGTTTCCAAAATTGTTCTGATGTAAAGTAGACATGTGGGAAGTGTTATTTATTAACTATTTGTGTCACATAACTCTGGTTTAACAGAATAAAAATTTGAAAATTGCAAAATGTTCTAAATTTTCACCAAATTTTCACAAATGAACGCAAAAATTATCAACCTAAATTTACCACTAACATGAAGCCCATTATGTCACAAAAAAACTATCTCAGAATCACTAGGATCCGTTGAAGTGTTCCTGAGTTGTTACCTCATAAAGGGACACTGGTTAGAATTGTAAAAAATGGCCAGGTCATTAAGGTCAAAATAGGCTGGGTCATGAAGGGGTTAAACTAATGCTGTTGCTTCTCCTCCCCCCCTGGACATACTATTCTGTGGGATCGTGGTGGTGTGCTGGACAGGTGGCCACTCAGACTCCTGTTTCTGTGGGGGACTGATAGAAGAATTGGTAATGGAGGGATGGTGGGGCGTTTATCACTGGGGCGCTAGAAGGTCCCTCCTGGTCTGGAAGCTTGGTTACCATTAAGGTTCTAGTAAAAACTGGGTGATCGGATCAAAAATTTTGTGTTCCGTTTTTTTTTTGGGGGGGAGAGGATGGGAATCTAATTTAAGGTATGCGATAGATCCGATATATTTGTTATTGGTGGTTCGGGTTGGTGGATGAGAGTATGAGAATTCTAATTATGCGTATGCTTCAGTTTGGAGAAGTTCGTGGACATCTCTTGTTGTACTTTTATGACCATTATTAGCTAATGTTCTTTTTTTGATTGGAAATTTAGTTAAAGACCAACATTGCACCTATACTTTACTGTCCTGGAATGATTTGTATGTGATGAAGCTGAATGCTCTAGCAGTGAATATCATTCTGTGCAAAAAAATTTTACAGTTTACATGGCATCACTTAAACTCCTTTCTTGGAATATAAAGGGACTGGGGACCGCTAGGAAACGGAATATGGTGCTCTCTCAAATACGTAAAACACAAGCGCAGATAATCTTCCTCCAAGAAACTCACCTAACACCAGACACTATATCCACAATGAGTAAACCTTGGATACAATGGCACAAACATGCCACACATACGTCCTATTCTAGGGGGTGGTCATTATGATACATAGGTCTTTGCGATAGTCGGTTCAAATGGTTAAAAGAGATCTGGAAGGTAGATTTATCTTTATTTATTTATGCATTCATAGATATGATGCCTTATGTGCTGCTTAATATTTATAACCCGCCCAAATGGAAATACTTCAGCAGGCTGCGATTTTTGTATCACAGTATCCTGTTTCTAAGATGTTATGCATGGGTGACTTTAATATGGTTCTTAACACCCACTTAGATAGAATGAGCGCTATAAATACTAGGCCTAGTAACCAAGACACTATTATACTCGAGGCTTTTATAACGAAGATGGGCTGGGTTGATTTGTGGAGACAACAGCCTCCTTTTAAGAAAGTATTTTCCTGCTACACGTCAGCTGTGCGTTGTTTATCCAGAATTGATCATGCATTTGGAAATAATGCTGTACTATCAGACCTGCATGAAAATGAGTATCTTCCCAGGGCGGTGTAGGATCATGCGCCATTGCTGATGTGTTTTTATTTAGGTGACCCTGACAGACCCAAAAGTTTCTGCATACATTCATTTTGGCTATCCCTCATAGGGGAACAAGATAGAATAACAGACCAGTTAGAGGTATTTATAACAGATCATGCTGATTTTCCCGATAGATTAGTGGTGTGGGATACACTTACGGCATACTTGAGGGGATGTGTTAGATCCAAGAATCCATATATTAAAAGGGAATCCTGTATTGGGAAGCAAAGACTGGCTGAGGAGAGTAAAAAATTGTTGGAAGCAGAATATATCAATAACCCCTCTGATGATTCATTGCATAAATGGCTTGGGAAGGGGAGGGATTATCTGCTGCATTTGCAGGAAAAAGCCCAGAGAAAACTTTTTTTCTCTAAACAGATTTACTTTGACTTGGGTAACCAGTCGAGTAAATTCTTAGCATATATAGTCCAACAAAATCAAATGCCTCCACCTATTCTGGCCATTAATGAGGGAGGGAACCCCGCTACTTAAATCTGACTAAATTGCAAACAGATTTGAAGAATATTTTGGAGAGTTATATGACTCTCAATTGACCCACACTATAGAAGAAATCGACGAATAGACCATATAGAGTTTCCAAGACATTCTTGGATAGAGATATCACGTCGGAGAAGATTTGGGAAGCCGCAATGTCTCTCTCTAATGGGAAAACTCCAGACCCTGATGGCATGCCCATAGAACTATATAAAAGATATATAGATC
>VIAB01051724.1:0-10776 GCA_009801035.1 Oophaga pumilio | reverse complement strand
TTTATTGGTTTCTCTAGCTTAGAGCAGTAAGATTAAACTCTGCCTACAGTCCTGCCCCAGAGCATGGGTATATCATTAACTGAAAACTTCAAACAATTATTACACAAGAACCACAAGACATATTTCTTCACGCCAGGTGTCATTTTAATAAGTTTAACACTGCCAACCTGACAATGCCTGTAGTTTATTTTGGCAATATCCTGCTGACAGGTTCACTTTAAATTTGTACTTTTAATCCACGTTCACCAATGAACTGACCCTGTACCAGGAGTCATTCAACAACTCAGAAATCAAAGTTCACTACCTGATATAACTAATTTAATACAAGAATTTGCTTCTGAGCAAAGATAAATATTGACAACCCCCCAGGCCAGTTGGCATGCATCCACAGATACTGAGGGAGGCTCAGTAGTTGACAGACTGATATATCACAGCTTATACTCAATTGTAAGGGTTGATGCCACAGAATTGGAGGATGGCTGACGTGGTACCAGTATTTAAGAAAGGTAAGAAGGTGGATCCAGGTAACTATCTATCGCCCAGTAAGTCTGACCTCAGTAGTGTGCAAAATTTTGAGGGCATTGTGAGAGATGACCTGCAGAAATATATCGAAGATAATATAATAACTGACAACCAGATTCATGAAAGATAAGTTGTGTCTAAACCAACATGTTGAGTTTCTCTGAGAAGGCAAATTTAAATCTTGATATTTGTTTGGATAATGTTTGCCAATCTAAAAATTGGCACGAACTTTGCACATTTTGATTCCTGTTCAGATTCCCTAGCATTTTACTAAAAATCAGCAAAATTTGATGAAATGATCGAGTTTCCACTAAGGCTGTGTGCAAACGGCTTCTCTGATCAGCGGTAACATTACAGCCGGTAAGATCATTACTGTCGGTCAAAGCGCTGCAGGGTCACATTGCCAGATGTTTGCATGACCCCACAGCTGTGACTGTGACCCGCAGTGAATAGCTTACCACAGGTCAGCAGGCGTCAGCTAATGAGAGACCACTAGTCCCATCAGCATACTCCTGCTGTCGCTAATAACAGTGGGAGCAGCAGGCGACTGATGGGTGTAGTCATCAGTTGGCACCTGTGTTCAAAGTAATGAAAAAAAGTTGAAATAAAGAAATAAATATTGGAATAAAAATAAAAAACACAGTATATACTCACCTTACACCTATCCCTGAAGCTCTTATCTTCCATAAGAAATAAAAAATACCATGTACTCAACTTAACGCCTAATACTAATAATAAACCACCATATCAGTCACCTATCCGCTGTAATCCATACTGTTCTATGATGATTTAGATCACTTGTAGAGAAGTCATATCAGCTGATGCGACTGCTCTACCCAGCAGCTGGAAACACACTGACAGGAGCGTGTAATCACTCCTGCAGTGTATAGCACTGAGCTGCTGTAAGTGAAGTCTCCGGAGTTCATCAGCTGATAAGGCCCAGTCACCTCACTTACAGCGCTGCTGTGTGAGAAAGTTTTTATAACGCCGACGTGCCATAAGTGAGATCACCGAGGCTCATCAGCTGATGAACTCCGGTGAACTTTCTCACTGCAGCTCAGCGCTACACACTGCAGGAGTGATTACATGCTCCTTTCAGTGGGCCGCTGACTGCAGGGTAGAGCAGTCACTATGCTCTAAAAGTCATCAGGATCATCGTGGGATATTATGGATTATCACTTCAACTCATACAGGTGAAGAATATGGTTGTTTATTATTTAAATTCATTTTCAGGGGACATTGGCTTTAGTGGACTGGCAATGATGTGAGTATGGTTTAATTTAGAGTTAATAAAGGAGTCTGTGTCATTATTTTAAATAAAGGACTTTATTCTGTTTTTTTTTATACAATATCACTATGAAGTTATTATCTAAAAAAGCTAACTTGAAACGCGCGTCGGGACCGGGCCTGGCTCCTCGGCATACATATCACGGGTAAACATTAAATGCATTGACTGAGCTATTACATCTGATCTGCAATACAGACATTGATACTTCAAGTGAACTTTCCAAGGCAGGTTTCAGATACCTTATCCCTGATGCTGTGTGATGCTGTGTGCATCATGGCAGCACTGTATTGGATTAGCACTTGCTCCAAATTGTTTTGATGAGTTGCACTTTGCTGCAAGGGTTCACATGGGTCTGGGATATCAGTCCAACTTTTTGGATTATTATCACGGTGGTGTTTTGACTACAATTGTACTATATTCATGCCTAGGGAGCCATGCTTTTTACTAGGGTCATTTGTCCTTTTTGATATTGTCCGTATTGAATTATTGTATTTATAATTGTTTAATAAAGTTTTTTTACTTATCATATAATTGTATAGAACTCTAATTTCTTGGTTTTTCATATTATTTAGGAGTATACAAATACTGTCCACATTTGATTACATGGGGAAACATAATTGTTGCAGGTTGTTTATATGGTTAACACAAAACTATGTAGGATAATAAAAACTGAGCTTGATAGTACAATATTACAAAATGATCTGGCTAAGATGTCTGAATGGGCAAACACTTAGCAAAGGAGGTTTAATGTAGATAAATGTGTGGGAAAATAGTTGACAGATAAGGTTTAATATAGAATAATCTACCTAAGCTTTAGTAATGCTATTACTGCATTTATAGTATATTAGGGATTACGGTATAGAAGGATTTTGGTGTTCTAGCTACAAGTAAGCTAATCAGCAGTTCTCAATGTCAGGCAGCAGCTGCAAAATCAAGCAAGATTTTAGGGAATATCAGTGATCCCAATGTATTGTTACCAATCTCTAAAACACTCGTAAGGCTACATCTAGAATGTGGGATACAGCTTTGAGCCCCATTTTTTATTAAGGATTTTTGAAATTTAGAGTCAGTTCAAAGGCGGGCAACTAGATTATTACAAATGAGGGAAAACCTCTCATATGATGAGAGGTTGGGAAAGTTGGGCTTGTTTAGGTTAGAAAAAAGACATCTCAAAAGAGATCTCATTTATGTGTATAAATACATAAGTGGTCAACAGAAAGGACTGGCACATAACTTATTCCTCCAAAGACCTTGCAAAGGACCAGGAGGCATTCATTATGGGTGGAGGAAATGTGATTCCTGTGGCTATATAGGAAAGGGTTCTTTACAGTTAGAGCAGTCAGACTGTGGAATGCCCTAGGTATAATTGATGGAGAATGGTTGACCTTGATGGACCTGAGTATTTTCTCACCCTATATAATTATATAACTATATTTTTTGTAGATTTGAAACATTTAATTTCTTGTAGCATGCAATTGAATATATTAAGGCAACGATTCATCAAGGAGTTTTCACCAGAATTCTGGAGAAAAACTCCTTGAAAAGCCACAAAATTTTATGTGCAACTTAAAGCTATGCAAAGGTTTTGCACTGTTTGGCATTTTTTCACCAGTCACTATGAGGTCTGCCAAAGTGGGAAGAGCAGAGGCAGGATGGAGTCTAGCAAAGCTGCCCTTAGCAAGGTCATCATAATCTATGACACAAATGTGGTTTAAATTTTGCCAGAAATGTACTGCTGGAGTAACAATGCTGGCAGAAGCACAAGTCAGTTGTAAGATGCATCAAATTACTTAAAGAGAATCTGTTATTAGGATGAACCCTCCTAAACGATCTATATGGGCATGTAAGTAATAGGAAGCTGAATAAAATGATAGCTTAATATCTGTAATCTGATGTTCTATTCCAGAGAAATCTATGTTAGTCTTACATATAAAAAAGCTGTTCAGACCTTTGGACTGGAAACTGATCTGCATGAAAATATGTCTCCAGAGCTGACTTTAAATAAAAGAAAACTTACCCTCTTCAAAGTATCATTTTATTCCACTTCCTATGACCTACATGTCCATATAGATGGCTTAGGAAGGTTGATCCTACTAACAGTTTCCATTTAACCCCTACACGACCGATGTTTGGAAACATACATCATCGGTCATGTCCCTGCCTTTGATGCTGGTTCCTGTGCTGTGCCCACATCTTTTCCTGCGCTTGATGGCTGATTTAATCAGCCTTCGAGTGCCTCTAACAGCTGCAGGTGGATCCAAGATGAACCTGCTGCTGTTAACAATTTTAATTTAACACACCTTAGCCAGTAGCATGTCACAAGTCCTGCCCATCGGTGTCCCTGTCACGTGATTGCAAGGCACCGATGGGTTGTCATGACAACTAGGGATATGCTGAAGACCCACGTGTCTGTCATTGATGAGGTTTGCGCACATGTCCGGAGGAATTTTGGTCCACTCCTCTTTGCAGATCATCCCTAAATCATTAAGGTTTGGAGGCTGTCGCTTGGCAACTCGGAGCTTCAACTCCCTCCATAAGTTTTCTATGGGATTAAGGTCTTGAGACTGGCTAGGCTACTCCATGACCTTAATGTGCTTCTTTTTGAGCCACTCCTTTATTGCCTTGGCTGTATGTTTTGGGTCATTGTCTTGCTGGAAGACCCAGCCACAACTCATTTTTATTGTCCTGGTGGAGGGAAAGCGGTTGTCACTCAGCATTTTGCGGTGCGAGCCTCCATCCATTCTCCCAATGATGCGGTGAAGTAGTCTTGTGCCCTTAGCAGAGAAACACCCCCAAAATAGAATGTTTCCACCTCCATGCTTGACAGTGGGGACGGTGTTCTTTGGGTCATAGGCAGCATTTCTCTTCCTCTAAACACGGCGAGTTGAGTTAATGCCAAAGAGCTTCATTTTTGTCTTATATGACCACAGCACCTTCTCCCAATCACTCACAGAATCATCCAGGTGTTCATTCGTAAATTTCAGATGGGCCTGCACATGTGCCTTCTTGAGCAGGGGGACCTTACGGGCACTGCAGGATTTCAAACCTTTACGGCGTAATGTGTTACCAATGGTTTTCTTGGTGACTGTGGTTCCAGCTGCCTTGAGATCATTAACAAGTTCCCCAATGTAGTTTTAGGCTGATCTCTCTCCTTCCTCATGATCAAGGATACAACATGAAGTGAGATTTTGCATGGTGCACCAGATGTCGATTGACAATCATTTTGTATTTTTCCCAGGCCCATCTGAAGTTTGCCAATAAACACCTGGATGATTTTGTAAGTGTTTGAGAGAAGGTGCTGTATTCAGATGAGATCAAATATTTATTTCCCTCCCTGTATATATGTATACATATATACTGTACATACACTGCTCAAAAAAATAAAGGAAACACTTAAACAACAGAATATAACTCAAAGTAAATCAAACTTCTGTGACATCAAACTGTCCACTTAGGAAGCAACACTGATTAACAATCAATTTCACATGCTGTTGTACAAATGGAATAGACAACAGATGGAAATTATTGGCAATTATCAAGACACACTCAATAAAGGAGTGGTTCTGCAGGTGGGGACCACAGACCACATTTCAGTACCAATGCTTTCTGGCTGATATTTTGGTCACTTTTGCATGTTGGCTGTGCCTTCACACTCGTGGAAGCATGAGACAGACTCTACAACCCACACAAGTGGCTCAGGTAGTACAGCTCATCCAGGATGGCACATCAATGCGAGCTATGGCAAGAAGGTTTGCTGTGTCTATCAACGTAGTATCCAGAGGCTGGAGGTGCTACCAGTTGACAGGCCCCAGTACACCAGGAGACGTGGAGGGGGCCGTAGGAGGGCAACAACCCAGCAGCAGGACCGCTACCTCTGCCTTTGTGCAAGGAGGAACAGTAGGAGCACTGCCAGAGCCCTGTAAAATTACCTCCAGCAGGCCACAAATGTGCATGTGTCTGCACAAACGGTTAGAAACAGACTCAATGAGGATGGCCTGAGTGACCGACATCCACAGATGGGGGTTGTGCTCACAGCCGAACACCGTGCAGGACGCTGGGCATTTACCACAGAACACCAGCATTGGCAAATTCGCCACTGGCACCCTATCCTATTCACAGATGAAAGCAGGTTCACACTGAGCACATGTGACAGATGTGACAGAGTCTGGAGACGACGTGGAGAGCGATCTGCTGCCTGCAACATCCATCAGCCTGACCGGTTTGGCAGTGGGTCAGTAATGGTGTGGGGTGGAATTTCTTTGGAGGTCCGCACAGCCCTCCATGTTCTCGCCAGAGGTAGCCTGACTGCCATTAGGTATCGAGATGGGATCCTCAGACACCTTGTGAGACCATATGCTGGTGCGGTAGGCCCTGGGTTCCTCCTAATGCAGGCCAATGCCAGACCTCATGTGGCTGGAGTGTGTCAGCAGTTCCGGCAAGATGAAGGCATTGAAGATATGAACTGGCCCGCCCATTTCACAGACCTGTATCCGATTGAGCACATCTGTAACATCATGTCTCGCTCCATCCACAAACATCACATTGCACCACAGACTGTCCAGGAGTTAGCGGATACTTTAGTCCAGGTCTGGGCAGAGATCCCTGTTGAGACCATCCGCTGCCTCATCAGGAGCATGTCCAGGCGTTATACAGTAGTGAGGTCATACAGGCACATGGAGGCCATACACTACTGAGCATCATTTTGACTTATTTTAAGGACATTACATTCCACTTTAATTTTGGGTGTGACTCCATATCCAGGCCTCCATTGGTTAATAAATTTGATTTCCAGTGATGATTTTTGTGTGATTTTGTTGTCAGCACATTCAACTTTGTACAGAACAAGTATTCAATGAGAATATTTCATTCATTCAGATCTAGGATGTGTTATTTGAGTGTTCCCTTTATTTTTTGAGCAGTGTATATACATATATATACAGTATATGTGCTTCTCACAAAATTAGCATATCATCAAAAAGTTAATTTATTTCAGTTCTTCAATACAAAAAATGAAACTCATATATTATATAGAGTTACTACAATCAGAGTGATCTATTTCAAGTGTTTATTTCTGTTAATGTCGATGATTATGGCTTACTGACAATGAAAACCCAAAAGTCATTATCTCAGTAAATTAGAATAATTAACAAACAACACCTGCAAAGGCTACCTAAGCATTTCAAAAGGTCCCTTAGTCTGCTTCAATAGGCTCCATAATCTTGGGGAAGACTGCTAACTTGACAGATGTCCAGAAGACAGTCATTAGGAAAACACGGCACTTCTGGAATTCTGGTGGTACACAAGTAGGATAACCGAATCCGTCAACTGTGATGTAGAAATACTTGGCACTCATATAGATGTGTTCAAGAACTTATTTATTGAGTGAAGAAATTCCAGAAAAAAATGACACGTTTTGGTCAATACCTGACCTTCATCAGTCATCTGGATAGAAGAGATCTGTGTGGCAAGTGGCAGTGTGTGAGAGTCTGCAGTGTCCACTGCTAAGACAGGAATTCTATTCTATCCTATGATTCTGTGATTTTACTGTATGCAGCAGATGAATTTCTGGCTTTTCAAAGGACATTGGTGCGTAAAAATCGGGCAGCACTCGCATGATCCAAGCGCTGTGCTATTTTTTTCTCGCACCCATAGGCTTGCATTGGCAAGTCTCGGCCGAGTTTCAGTACCAATTGCAACCTGCTGTGATTTTATACGCACTTTGAATATGCCTGAGAAAAAAACGCTGATGTGAGCTGCCCCGTAGATTAACACTGGGCCGAGTGCTATGGAATGTTTTTACGCATAGCACTTGGCCTTATTCTACGGTTGTGTCCCTCCGGACTTAGTTACGTTCTAGGAGAGGAGTTAACTCTTAAGATCCCAGTCAAGTATCTCCAGTCCTATTAATTTCTTTACAACAGTTAGCTATTCCCCCCTCTCCCACTCCCTGTCAGTTCCTGACCAAGTTAATATCAGTCAAGCATAATCATAATCACAGCAGTCTCCAAAGCAGTTCCTGAGCCATATGCATGTTCAAATGCCTTATTATCTTTAGATGTACATGTAGTAATCAGAATGTACACTTCAGAACAATGACAGTGGCATAAGGAAATACACCAGAACTGTCACTGAAGGAGTTCCCTCCCCACCAACAACCAGAAATCAAGTTGCTCAAGAGACAACGTGAGAATACCCCTTTAAGAGTCACATACCTCATGGTCTTATATAATTTGGGCTAAAGTCTTCAACAAAAATCAATAAAAAGTGTATTTATTTGTAGACCAAATCTTCATAGGCATTTTTTATAAAATAAACATTGGGGACAAATTTCTGTTTTCAAACCACATTATAATTTGTAACCATTTATTTTGAGCATAATGGTGCCTGAGTTTTTAGAATTTAGTAGGTTTACTTGACGCGCCGTGTAAACAAGATAATATATTGCCGCACCATAGCACCACAAATTGAGCTCTGCCAAATTGGTAAACTTTTGTGAATTTCTGTTTGAAATTTCTAAATTACCTTACATGTTATTCTATGTTTTAGTTATTTGTCTCTGTATCGTCAGTTGTATAAATATCAGTAGCAAATGTGATCCTGATAGCTATGAATGATTGCGTGCCATGTTTATGTCATATAAAATTTTACAGACTATGAGTCAGAAGACAACAATTCTCTTTTGGCAATTTAATTTATCTTCAGTAAGAAAGATCAGCATGTACAGTTCAACGACCTAGATTCAGTGGAAGTTATAAACAAAGTACAAGACAAAAGAAGTTCTTATTTGTTTTACTTCATGTGTTAGATATGTAAAGTGACCTATGAAAAAAAAATACATTGCTTTCAATTATGTTCATCTTGTTGCTCTTATTTCTGTTCTGGGTCTTAAAGTGGTAAAGAACTACATAAGCAATGAAAAATATTAATAAATAATCCTAATAAGGGTATCTGTCTGTAGGATCAACCCTCCTAAGCCGTCTATATTGGCCTGAAGGTCATAGGAAGCTGAATGAAATTATATCTTGACATATGCGATTCAATATTTTATTCCAGAGAAATCAACATTTTTCTTATATGTTAATAGTATTTTTTTCGTGTGTCTCTTTTCTTTTTCATTTTCTATTGCTGAGCTTTTACAGAATTCCTTATGCACAGTAGGCAGTGTCTGAGTGTTATGATGGATCTTC
This sequence comes from Oophaga pumilio, assembly GCA_009801035.1. Lineage (NCBI taxonomy): Eukaryota > Metazoa > Chordata > Amphibia > Anura > Dendrobatidae > Oophaga > Oophaga pumilio. The sequence goes on along the minus strand of VIAB01051724.1, from coordinate 1,779 downwards.
TAGTTTCTTACAATTGATTGAATATTGATTATCTGGCTATCTAAATAAATTAGTATTATTTTCTAGCCTTTTGTATTCATATGTACACAACTTTCAATGGTTAAGATGTCAGGTGAATGCTAGGGAAATGGAATTCAAATGCCAGGGAAAGAAAAATAGGGCGTGAATCAATGTGACTTCACACAGGTCTTGCAGTGATTATGGATTATAAAACAAAACATTGGCCTGAAGCTGACTGAAAACATGTTCTTTCACATGGTACAGATTTTCAGCAAATAAAGTGACTGTGCTAAATTGATTGATTTTAAACAAACTCTTGGTTGAGTTTAAACTTTTGCAATTTTCAGTAGAATTTTCTAATGAAATACACTTATGCTTAAATAAGTTGTCCACTACCATAACTCAGTTACAGCCATTGCCATAAATGCCTAAAGAAAGAAGGCAAGAAGAAAGCCATTGCTGAAGGTAAGCCATAAGAAGTTCTATTTGTAGTTTGCAAAAAGTCACTTTGAACTCAAGCCATAAAAAACTTGTTTGCAGTTTGCAAAATGCCATGTACAGTAGGGGACACAGCTAGCATGTGAAAAAAGGTACTCAGGTCAGATGAGACCGAAATAGAACTTTTGGGCTAAATGCAAAAGCTATGTGTGGAAAATAACACTGCACATCGCCCTGAAAACACCATCCCCACCATCAAACATAATACATAGTAACATAATAACATAGTTAGCAAGGCCGAAAAAAGACATTTGTCCATCCAGTTCAGCCTATATTCCGTCAGAATAAATCCCCAGAACTACGTCCTTCTAAAGACCCTAATAACTGTAAGATACAATATTGTTACGCTCCAGGAAGACATCCAGGCCTCTCTTGAACCCCTCGACTGAGTTCGCCATCACCACCTCGTCAGGCAAGGAATTACAGATTCTCACTACCCTAACAGTAAAGAATCCTCTTCTATGTTGGTCGAAAAACCTTCTCTCCTCCAGACGCAGAGAATGCCCCCTTGTGACCGTCACCTTCCTTGGTATAAACAGCTCCTTGGAGAGATATTTGTGTTGTCCCCTTATATACTTATACATGGTTATTAGATCGCCCCTAAGTCGTCTTTTTTCTAAACTAAATAATCCTAATTTTGCTAATCTCTCTGGGTATTGTAGTTCCCCCATCCCCTTTATTAATTTTGTTGCCCTCCTTTGTACTCGCTCTAGTTCCATTATATCCTTCCTTCTTATAATGGTGGTATTAACATGCTGTGGGGATGCTTTTCTTCAAATGGAACAGGGAATCTGGTCAGAATTAATGGGAATATGCACGGAGCTAAATACAGGGCAGTCCTGGAGGAAAACCTGTTACAGACTGCTAAAGACTTGATACTGGGGCGTAGGCTCACCTTCCAGTAGGACAATGATCCTAAGCATACTGCTACAGCTACAATGGAATGGTTTACAATAAAACATATTCATGTGTTTGAATGGCCCAAAGCCCTGACCTAAATCCTATTGAGAATCCATGGCAAGACTTGAAAATTGCTGATCACAGATGCTCTCTATCCAAACTCACCAAGCAAGAGCTAGTTTGTAAAGAGGAATAGGCAAAAATGTCAACCTTTAGATATGCAAAGCTGGTCGAGACATACTCCAAATCCACATCAAAATTTTCAGATTTATAATTTTTTTTTTTAAAATATTCTGAAAATCATGTATAATTTCCCTTACATTTCACAATTGCTTGCAACTTTACACCATGTTCCAAATTATTATGCAAATGATATTTTTC
>VIAB01051716.1:3358-15170 GCA_009801035.1 Oophaga pumilio | reverse complement strand
GGGTCATGAAGGGGTTAAACAATACAAATTATCAATTGAGCTTTGCCTCAATTTGTGGCTAATTTTAATGCAATACAGATCTGTCATGTCATCAACAACTTTTCAACGCAAGCAGCTCACAAACACAAAAAAAATCCAATGTGACAAATCAACTTTTACACAGTTATCTCTTTGTCACTTGTCACTTTTGTCTGTGTCAGATGAATGTGCAAATGGAAAGCAAAAAATGGTCAACAGTGACTTTTTTGGCCCTCTAAAATTTGCTGGCTATAGACTATATCATTTTTCAGTCACATTTACACCAGATACTAAATCATAAAATGGCAACATTTTCAAATGCTGATGGTCTTATCAACCCCAGGATTTTTTCAGAAGAAAATTGTGGCACCCCTGAGGGTCCAGTCGCCACAGAGGTACTGCACCTCAACCAGAGGTGTGGTATCCCACTCTCAGGTAAGGAGGGAGCACTACCCAGGACTGTAACACTCACACCCAACATACACCAATTCAGTCAGGGCACCTGGGCATACTCTTAGGGAGGATGGCCTCGTCCCAGGCTGGGTAGGAAAGGGTGTTGGTGAGTTGGTGGGGAGGTAGGAAAAAGGGGAGGAGCCTAGAAGGTGGGAGTGAGTGAGCAGGGAGAGTGAGTCAGAACATGAGGAGAAGGAGAAGGAATGCAGTAGAAAAGCTGGAGAACGGATTGAGAGGGGAGTCTGAAGGAAGCTCCCGGGAGGACAGTAGCGGTCCTTGGGGCACAGGAAGTGCGGAAGCCACCCATGGGGCCCATATCCAAAAGTGGAGGGACCAGGTCCCAGTGGGGGAGCTGGCCCCCAAGACTAGTGGAGGACTACAATACTCAGCTGGCAAGCCAGAGGCTGGGGTAGATGTACGTACCTCAGCCACATCCACACTCATTCGTCGAAAAGTCAGCCATATAGGATCAGGGGGACTCAGAGGGCATCACCCGACAAGGTCCGTGCCTGCTGGCTTGGGACACTGTTTGTGAAGGTGCTGGGCAGGAGGGTGGAAACCAGTGCAGTGAAACGGCCAGGAAAGAAACACACAGAAGGGTGTCCTGGAAAGGTGTATCCCAATGTACTTGGGAGTTTGCCAGACCACTCACCTGGAGGACACGGCACTAAGCGGGCATCTGTGCACAAGTGAACTGTGAGTAAAGCATTGGAAACTGCACTTTGCTGTGTCCTCTGAGTCATACATGCATCACCCACCCTGCACCACAACAACCACCACCACCTTCTTTAATAATCTAAGTGCCCTGGGACTAAAGCTCTACCTGTTTAGAGCTATACCAACTCTGCTGCATCACCATCAGCCCCAGCGGTCTCTTTTAGCAGCATCAGCTAACAACCTATTTGCTAAGTACCACAGGTGGTGTCTCGAGCATTATATCACAAACTTTATTTCCCCTTAATTTAATAGTGTTTCATGGGATGCCCAGGGCCACGGACCAGGTCACTGCTGCCATGATACTTCCCCTTTAAAAAGTGGCCCAGTACCGAGTATCCCCATGGCCCAGGCAGGTGCTCCACAATGACAAGCCATGGGTAACATATAAATAATTAAAAACTATAATTACGAATTTGTATATAAGGATAAAACATATAATGCCCATTTCTTTTATTACTATAAAAAAATACCGAAAATGCTGCAAGTAGATTCTAAATATCATGCTTTTCTTTCTAGAATATAAATCCATGGATGAGTACAAATGCTCAGAAATTTTTAGTGCTAAATTTGTTCCTTAGTTGAAGCATACCGACTTCTGATTCGCTTTGTGGCAAGCACAATCAAAGGAACTCAGAGATTGAAGAATAACCTTTGAGAATACAAACAAGCTGCAAGAAAACATAGAAATAGTTCTTCGCTGGAGAATTCACAGACACAGAGTTAGAACTATGACTGAGCAGTGGATTGAATATATGAACAATGTCTTCAATACAAAGGGGCAAATCAGCCAGTAATTTGTACAATACATACTGCTTTGTATACCATCTTATTGTTTCATAAATAAAGCCTACAAGGACAACCATTAAACTAAATTGCTGGGGAAGAGAGACGACATTAAACAATTTAAAGCTTTACAAGCTCTTCGTAAAGAGGAAAGCAGGTTAAACATAAAAGACGTAAGCATCTTCAAAGAAGCAATAGACTGGAAATATACATGACTATGGAGTAATGGTTTTTCTCTATCTATCCATGTTGACACTTTGTAAAGTATTAATACATGTATTGAAACCATTAAATAAAAACAATATAAACTAGTAGTTCAGAGTTGGTTATTGTGCGATGGTTTTGTTATATTCTGAAAAGCTTGTAATTGAGCCTAAAATATGTTTATGACTCTGAATTTTCCTAAGAGTAAATTAAATCTTTATTGAGGTTTTTATTGTATACACAGCCTTGTTAATGTTAAAATCACAAAACAACTGTCTATAATGAATAGAAAAGAGGGGAGTAGTAAACAAAAAACAACAATATAAGGAAATCACCCCTATAGCGATAGTCTTTATTAATTTCCAAAAAGAGATAATACAAAATTTAGAAGTATCAAAATATAAAAACACCCCAAAAAAAGGGAAATAACTGCGAGGGAATCTGTGCAGCGACATTTGGGGGGTGAAAAAACACTATGCCTTTCACTACCCCTAGTAAGCCCTAGAATCTAATGGCCTACCTAGCAGCGGAGGTTCAAGACTTGGATGGTTAGCTCTCGACTCCAAGGGTTGTATGACGATGCTAGTGAGAGGAGCCAATGGTCCCATAGGTAAGAGTTCAAAAAATCACTGCACACGTACAATGGAGAGCTTATGCTTCAAGTGAATATTTATTGACGGTGATAAGTGAAGTGACAACTAGAGACGTTTCGGCCAATTGATGGCCTTGATCATATAGTCGCCCTTTTAATGAAGCATCGTGGATCACCGGGTAAATAGTGTAACTGTAATGTGCTAATTCATAGAGCACAATATATCCGGACTCAATTGCTGATCAGTACAGTGACAGGTTCCTAAGGAGCCGATGTCCTGTGAAACAATTGTAAATCACTGGTGGCGCAGTGACAGATGTGGACATATCAGGATGCATCTGTCAGTGCGCCACCAATGATTTACGATAAATAAATATTCACTTGAAGCATAAGCTCTCCATTGTACATGTGCAGTGACTTTTTGAACTCTTAGCAGTGGAGGTTGGCACCCTAAATTTGCAATGTGGTGCCCCTGCAACACGGTGGTTGTCCCTTCAATCCCTAGACAGTCCCTAATCTATCAATAACCACAGACAAAAACAATTGACTACAGACCAAAAATTGATCGACATCTCTTGTTATAAAGCACTTAAAGATAACGCACCCAGCAGAAAATCTATTGATGTATACAGGTCTAAACAATCTTATTAGTGATGAGACCCAGATCTAAGTGCTCCATATAAGACATAACACACCCAGCAGTAAATCATACATATGTAAAAGACTAAATAATCTAATAACAATGAGAGCTGGATCTAGGTGCTTCACATATGTCTATATGGGTCTAGGTAATCTTTAATGAGAACTGAGTCAAAAAGAGCTACATAAACATGTTTAACTAACACACTTATTGAGATAAGACACAGATGGAAAATATATAGATGAAAAAATATCACAGTCTGTCCATTTAGACCAGGCACATAAGATTACCGTATGCTTCTTCAGAAAAACAATTTGAATAGAAAATAGAGATAAGTGCTCTCAATACATAACTACAGAGATAATATATGCAGCTCAGATACCATATGACTCTGCAGGGGCCACTGAAATACCCATATAGAAAAATACATGTGTAGTAAAGTGCTGGAAGTGCAAATAAAGTGCTAGAGACATAGCTCAGAAAAAATACACTTAGCTGTATACTAAAGGTGAATACCTTGTGTCAGCTATAAAATCAAATAAATGTTTGGATTTCCTAACACACAGACAATCCCCACATGTATTCAGGCTGTCTAGCAGCTAGAAATCATGCAGCTGCGGCGACACACACTAAATCTCCGAGCACGCCCAAATACTCGGAGAACACCTGAGCATGCTCGGGAAAACCCAAGCAACGAGCATACTCGCTCATCACTACTCGCAATGAATTTCAGGAAATTTGACTTAAAGTTGATCTTCCACAGATAGATTTGCTTATGTTGAGATCCAGTCATTAGATTCATAATTCCCAAATTACAGGCTGCATGTATGGCATATTGTTGGTTTTGGAGCAAATACCTAGGTTAAAGCTGTTGGATGGTCAGTTACTAGCCATCCAGCTTGTTCAGTGGAAGATTACCTATCCTGAGTATTGTGCCAAGATTCTACATGTAAACTCCTTACTATTACTGCAGTAACCATTGAGATGCTAGTCCTAAACAGATAACCCTTTTCTATGTACTATTTATGAGTTTTGACAGGAGAGCTGGAGCTAACAACAGTACCGTGAAAGTCAAAGAGGAGATGAAAGTGACAGTATAGTGAAAGATGAGAAGTCCAACTTAGAGACAGCAGCATGAATAGTTATATTTTGCATCACTAATGTAAAACTCTATAGGCAAATAAACAGAACTGGAAAGATGGATAGTACAAAGATCGAGGAGAGGAGAGACTGAAGAAGAATTATGAACAAATTGTGCATAAAAGAGTTGTCCTCCTTGCGCTGTCCACGGTAGCTCATAGCTAGCAACAACAAAGTCCAGACTCCACTTCATGTGGTATGTCTCTGCTTCTCTGTTACTCAAGAAAGATTTAACCTAACAACAGGCAGTGGACAGCAATTTACAGAGGAGAGGGACTTTTATTGAGCTGCACTTTAGGCCATTTTTACAGGGAAAGGAGAACATTTCCTGTAAATAAAGTGATTTACTGATTTTTGATTTAGTATACTTGCTATCATTAAGGAGATAAGTTTCTTGAAATGACCGTGCCCATTTAATATTTAGCTTCAGCCCAATATTTCAGGTAACATATGTCTGCTTTTCTAATATCAAGTGTAAGTGTAATTTATGTTCTTATTTTCAAATAACTCTGTAGATGCCTTTCTATAATATACTGGGTTTTTCTTTCATCAGTGTTTGGTGTATGAAATTCTAAAATGAAACAAACAGCTATACTGATCAATAAGTACATCTATATATGGTACTAGAGAGAGGAAAATCAGCCCAAAATCAGTGTTATGTTTGGAGACTTGATCCAATATGTTAAAAATGTCCATTCATCTTAACTACACATGTCCCTACATCAATGCAGATGGGAAAAAGATTCCGTGATACATTTTAGGTACAATCATTGTTTAATTTGCATGGCATCTCCTTTACTTTTATTTCTCAATGTTGAATAAACTATTTAACCCACCACAGAACTAGCAAGTCAAGTGTCTCAAGTTTAAGTGTTTTTGAAAAGCTAAGAATTAGATGATGCCTGAGACTTGCACATCTTTAAGAGACTCATAAAACTTAATGACCCAAAGGTTAAAGACAGCTTTGGTTTTTAAGTTTTTAACCACACAAAATAGTAAACCAGAGGGGGGGGGCTTTCATTTCAACTTAAAGGTCACATGCCATGAGCAATAATAAATATGTTCTGCAGCATCTATTGTGTGCTTCAACCTTTTCATCCTGTCATTTCCACAGTAAAATACCTTACACACAACTGATAAGGCCATTAAATGTGTGTGATAGAAGCAGATATATTCAAAGGGAGAAAATTAACTAGCTTGTCTTTTCCAGGGAGAGAATGTAAAAAATAAAAGAAAACCTAGCTTTCAGTTTGAATTCATTTAATTCTGTATTATATAGTTAAATAACAATTTTTTTTATAACTACCAGTTAAACAAGCTAAGGATACTGTATACATTATTTTAGATCAACGTGCTCTGTAACCTGCTGATTTTGCCAGGACCATTGTGCTATCTTATGAGTTTGGAGCTTCCCAACTTAGTCCCCTTAGATTATGCAGGGGAAGATTAGGCATGCTAAACTTCAACACCCAATCTTTTTATTCAAAGTTTCAACAATTTTATTGCAAATAACATCAGAATAACATGAATGACATAGAATATGTAGTACAAGGATCCCCTCACAGTGGGAAATATATCAGACTACAAAGGAAAAATACAATATCCTTGACTTATTGAGTTTAGTTGCACAAATCAAATACAAATATTTATCAGTATAAACTCAACTGTGTTGAAATAGTTAAAGAAGGGGGAAGGGAAGAGGGGGGGATTTAGAACCTTAGGTAATAGCCATGGGAGTTAAGGTGACGTTTTCTAAAATTCGTGTAGATCTAAAGTCGTAGCCACTAGTTAGTAGTGTTTGTGTTGTATTTTATACGGATAGTGACATTATTTTGCAAAAGTCGCCGTCAGTCTGTGATTGGATCCATGGGTCCCAGATACCTCAAAAGATTTCAAAGGAATCGGATCTAGTGGCTTCAATTTTTTCATGCAGCATTATTAGATTTATCTGTCTTTTTGCCTGGTTTATCGACAATGTATTGGTTTTCCATTGTCCGGCTATGTGATTTCTAGTTGCCATGGTTATAAAATCAGTAAGACGACGAGTTTTCTTTTTGGCATTGATTGGTCTGTCACCGAAAAGGAGTACTGCCAATGTAAGGGGTAGTTCCTTTTTTAAGACTATGTTAATTAATTTTATTACATCCTTCCAAATAGATTTCACAACGAGGCAAGTCCACCAGGTGTGAAGTGTATCTCTCACGTCAACACATCCCCTGAAGCATTTGTCTGATATTGTAGGATAGATCTTGTGTAGGTAACTGGGAACATGGTGAGTTCTATGGAAAAATTTAAGATACGTTTCGGTGAGTGAGATCTGATTGCTTCCTTTTAAAATGTTTTCATAACATTTATACCATTTCTGAGGTGAAAGGGTGATTTGTAGGTCTTCTTACCATTATTCCATGGTTTTTAATTTTGAGCCTTCTCTGGGTTGATTAAGTGTAGTGTATAGTTGTGATATGAGGCCCTTCCCCAGAGGATCATATAAGCATTTCAGCTCGTAATCAGTTGGTTTTGGATTTGGCGTGTTGATGATTAAGATTTGCAAAAAATGAAATATTTGTTCTAATCTGAAATTTTCAGACATTGGTACTTGTCGTTTCATGATGAACTTTTGTTTCAACATTAATTTAAAATGGTTAGTTAAGCGCTGCAATCTAGTTATCTTATTTTGGTTCCACCATGTATGATTCCTAGAAGCTACACTCGGGGAAAACATGGGATTATCAAACAGTCCCAAAAGCAGCAGTGGATGGGATTGTAGATTAAATTGAAACCTGTTAGCTCTCCATAGTCATAACGAATGAGATTTGTATGGCGAGTGTGTAGCCAGGTCCTTTGGTAAAGTTCCAGTGGCCCTAATCAGACTCTCTAAGGAGTAAGGTGCTATGCGAAAGCTTTCTATTTGAGGCCAGAGGGGTATGTGCTGTTCAGCATTTTCAACTGCAAGTTGGGCATTCTGAGCCACCTTGTAATAATGAGCAAAATTCAGTAAAGAGACACCCCCTTGTCGTTTGTATCTGAATAGGGTTTGCTGTAAAATACATGGCTTTTTGTTGTTCCATATAAAACACAGTATTTGGGAATGGATTGTTTTAAATGTCGTTGAAGGTATGGGATTGGCAGCAAACAAAACAAATACAGAAATTAAGGCAGTGTTACCATTTTTATTGAGTGAACTCAAAAATGAAAGAGAAGGGGAAGACCATTTGGATAAAGTTTGCGTCACTTTTTGTATCAGAGGGGCATAATTACGTTTAAATAAAGTAGTTTTGGATGGCGTGAGATTAATTCCTAAATAGGTGATGTATTGCTTTGCGTGTTGGAAATGGAAATTAGTTAGAATTGAATTTTGGATTGTCGGAGGTGTATTGAGAAACATTATCTCTGATTTATCAACGTTGACCTTTAGTCCGGAAATTTCCTCAAAATGTTTGAGAGTGTTAATAAGGTTTGGCAGGGATACCTGAGAATTTGTTAATGTTAGTAACAGATCATCAGCAAACAGGCAAACCTTATATTCATGTTTGCCTATCGTTTCACCTGAAATATCTGGGTGTAAGCAAATCTTCTGGGCTAGAGGTTCCATGACCATGGCGAATAGGGCAGGGGAGAGAGGGCACCCTTGCCTAGTTCCCCTTTTAATAATTATTGGTTCAGGAGAGGTCAAAGGTAATTTTAAGTAAGCCACCGGATTGTTATAGAGGAGTTTAAGGGAATTGATTAATTGTTGCGATATCCCCATTTTGTTCATGATGGTAAGCAGGTATGGCCAGATGACAGTATCGAAGGCCTTTTCAATGTCTAAGTCTAAATGAATTAAGGGCGTTTTACTCTTATTGGCAGCATGGATAAGGTTAAGGTTTTTGCAGATATTGTCCGGGGCTTGTCTTGTTGGTGTGAACCCAACTTGATCTTTATGAACCAAGCTGGGGAGACATTTATTGATCCTATCGGCTATAACGGCCAAAAAGATTTTAAGATCTAAATTTAATAAAGATATGGGCCTGTAATTTTTCGAAAGCAAGGGGTCCCGCTTTGGTTTTGGGATGACGGATATATGTGCTGTATAAAATTCTGGGGGCATTGCCTGACCCTTCAGCATATTGTTACAATATGCTTGGATGTGCTTAGCTAAGATATTCAAGAATTTTTTATAATATAAGGCGGACAGCCCATCTGGGCCTGGGGCTTTCCCTGTTTTTAATCGGTTGATTATGAACATAATTTCCTCCTCAGAAATGGGTGAGTGCAGGGTTGCAGCAAAATCTGGGGTCAGTGATGATAGAGGAACATTAGCTAGAAAGTCATCTAATTTAGTTGAGGTGAAATTCATAGTATCGGTGTATAATTTTTTATAATATTTTGGGAATGTTTTATAGATTTTATTTGGATTGGAAGTAATTTGAGAATGTTCATCTTTTATAGAGAAAATGAAATTTAGTCATTCTTTATTTTTTAGTTTGCGTGTGAGCATTCAATCCATTTTATTTGAAAACCAATAGAATGTCGCTTGTGTCAACCTAATTGCCCGTTCAGTGTGGGTGGTTAATAGAGTATTTAATTTTAACTTTAAATCATAGATTCATTTAGTTAGATATAGAGAGGGGTGTGATTGGTTTGCTAGTTCTACCTTATAAAGTTCATTTTCTAATGTTGATTGCTCATGTAATCTGTCCCTCTTTTTTTTAGAAGCAAGCTGAATGAGAATGCCCATTATATATTTTTTGTGGGCCATCCATATATTTCCTAGAGAAGAATCAGAGGTGTTGTTCGAGTTGAAGAATGCTTTAAGTTCTTGTTCTACCAACATTTTTGTTTGGGGATCAGTCAGTAATCATTCATTCAGTCTCCATTTAAGTAAACTTGATGTAGCTAGTTTTAATTTTAATACTGATAAGACACTATCATGATCTGACCATGCCAAGGGGACGTGCCTAGAGTATAACAGAGATGGTGTATTTTCTCAATTGGTAAGTATCCAATCAATTCTAGAGTATGAATGATGAATTCTAGAAAAGTAAGTGTAACCTTTTGATTGATGGTGCGTTTCTCTTCATGTGTCAACCAGGTGATGGGATTTGAAAATGGATTGAAGTACATTTTTTTCTCTCTTAGTTATATCAGATCGTTTATTATAGGAGCTATCTAGTGCTGCATCTATGGTTAGGATGAAATATCCCCCCCATGTGATAAAGTCGTATGAAATGGAATTCAATAATCTCGTAATTGATTTGATGGTTTTCATTTGCATCGTCGGGGGCGCATAGCAGCTAATTAGGAAGACTCGTTTCGTTTGTACTGTTCCCCAAAGTATTATATATCTGCCTTCCTTATCTAGAATCGAACTTTCTTGTATAAATGGAAAGGAGTTATGTAGTAAAATAGCAACTCCTCTCAATTTTTTACCATGGGAGGCTAGAAAAAATCTCGAGTATAATATGTGAAAGTACTTGGGAGACGAATTATTAGAGAAATGAGTTTCTTGTAGAAATAATACATCCGGAGAATGCTTTAAATAATCAATAAAGGCACATTTTCTTTCTAATGGAGAACTGAATCACATTATATGACAGTGTTCTATACATTTGTAAGAATCAAAGAGAATCTAATTATGTCAACTGGTCTGATGGCATGTGTGAAGGACTGACTCACATCAACTACTAGCCTGTTTACATGCTTGAGTCTCGTCAAAAATCGGTTAAGTGGGAGTAGGGAAAAAGAGTAAAAAGAAACAGGAAAACAGGAAAAATGGATGCAGCAAACAACCAATATGTAAGCTAAGGTGTTTTGGTCCATTAACAGAGGGACCAATAACAGTAGTAGCCCAAAGTGGAGTGGTATATTTACTCCAAGGGCAAAGCACTCTCTAAATGAAAGGGAATGGCCCAAATTACAGCAAGTTGTAAAGTATATCGTACAAAAGTGCCATCTTAGCTAAGTCTTTAGCATATCATTTGCTCTCCGGACCCAACCCAACATCGAATGGATTAGGCGAACCGTCAGTTAGGGCCTCAGAGAGCCGTTTGTCTAATGGGTTGTGGTTTATTGGGCCTTGCACGGCGAACCTCTATCCAGTCCCTGTGTGGTCTTTGTTTCTGTGGCAACATTCCAGATTCAAGCATCGGGATACCTGCTTTTTCTAGTGCCTTTCTGCCTTCTTGATTTTTTGGTGAGTAGGTGGAATTGTCATGAGAGAAGATTAGCGCATGAGGGAACCCCATCTATACTTGATGTTCACTTTAGTTAGCACCACTGTTGTATCTTTCATAGCTTTTCATCTCATTAAAGTCGCCGTACAGATGTCAGGGTATAGAGAGACAGTGTCTGAAACCCCTGGTAGATTAGATTTGTTGCGAGCTGCTGCTAGTATCAAATTTCTCGATTCTTCCTGATGTAGTTTAAGGACAACATCCCCTAGAGATGCATCTGATTTGGGTCCACCTAGCACCCTGTGGATCCTCGTTATATGTAAAGTATTGGGGTCTGCTTGGGGCAAAGAGCACCAAAAAGGTTCGAGATCAGCTCCATTAGATTGGATTTACTTTCTGGTAGCCTCTTGACTCTGATGTTGCCTCGCCATGATCGATTCTCCAGATCCTCACATTTAAGCTCCATTATTTTGATTCTGGCATCCTGCTCCTGCAATTGTTGCCTGTCATATTCAATGTCATCAGCAATGTCATCCATCCTTTTCTCCAAATCAATGGTTCTTTGCACAATGTCTTGGATTTTTTGTGTGAAATTGTCCACAGCCATTGATAACTCAACATTAAATGTTTTCTGGATGGTTGCCAGTTCTTCCTTCATCATCAGTATCATGTTTGTTGATGGAGTCACGTCAGCCTATTCCTGTTATGTCCTCTGAGAAGGACTTATGGAGCCCAATGAGGTTGATTGTGATGATGATGTGTCGGGGTTCATTGATTTTGAGCGTTGAGATAATAAATGTGAGATCGATCTAGTATTGGGTTCTGAGGCAGTGATTTTTTTTTATGCATTATTTAAAAACAACGCAGATCTTGCACCTCTAATTATGGAGGTTAGCTATACATTTGAGTGCATGATTGTGCCCAAGGTGCAGAACCTAGTGCGTCATAGTCATAACCCACCAAGGCTGCCCATGCCCTCCTCGTTGTATTTCGGTAACTTTGGGAGTAAACTTAATGGCCTGCTTTAAAGTAGTGGGTGCTTCATATGAGAGCTGTATGATGCCCCCAATAATAGTCTCAAGGATGTACAGTACAGACCAAAAGTTTGGA
>VIAB01051715.1:0-10019 GCA_009801035.1 Oophaga pumilio | reverse complement strand
TGTGCCCGTAACAAAACTGCAAAGCCCCTTCCGTCCGGACAGCACTTGCCGCTTCCTATTCCTTCCGCTCCCTTGCAGTACATTGCGATGGACTTTATTATGGATCTTCCCATCTCATCTGGCTGCTCTGCCATCTGGGTTGTGGTGGATCTATTTTCGAAGATGGCTCACTTCGTTCCTCTGTCACTTCATTGGTCCCTTTAAAGTCTTGAAACGAATTAACTCACTCTTGTATAAATAGAAATTGCCTGCTTCATTACATGTGCCTAATTCTTTCCATGTCTCCCTCCTCAAACCAGTAGTCTTGAGCTCCTTCTTTAAGGACCTGGGTACCACTCCTGATCCTGTCAGTGAGGAGGGTGTCTTTGAAGTAGAAAATATTTTGGCCACAAGAGGGTTAGGGGGTAAGACCTATTTTTTGGTGGATTGGAAGGGCTTCTGTCCTGAGGAGAGGTCATGGGAGCCTAAAGAGAATATCCAGGCTCTTCTACTAATGGAAAATTTTTACGCAGGCTTGAAAAAGAGAGGGCGTAAAGAGGGGGTTACTGTAATACCCGTGCCAGTACCTCCGCAGGGTCCCTGCTCTCAGTCTGCTTCCCGTTGCTTTGCCTCAGCTCCTGGTCTCTCCCCTGCTCCTGCTTCCTGGCGTGCGGCCAGCAGATCTCCTGGTATGATGCTGAGGTCGCACGCACGCTCCCGGTCTCTTAAAGAGACGGCATGCATTTTTTAAACATGCTGCTAAACAATGGTGTTATAGTGTGAGCTATTTCTGGCTCCTCTGCCATAGAGATGGCGCCGGAGCAACAAGTGTTTCCTGTTGCTAGTTTCCGGTTCAGTGTTCTGTTGTGCCTATGTTCTGTTGTGCAAGTTCCATCATGCTCAGCCGTCCGTCACTCCGTTACCCAGGACAACGTCAGTACTACCTGTGCCAGCTCCGTCCACTGCTCCTGCATCCCGCCTGTCAAGTTTAACGCTACCAGTTATCCCTGCCTGTTCACCTGTTCCACTGGGCCAGCTTCCATGTGTCCGGAGTCTAACTGGAGGTAGCACCTGCGTCCCCTGGGCGCTCAAATCTGATCCTGTTTGAGGGGTCTTACTACAGGTGTCTGGGCTCGCATAGTCAAGCCCCCTTCAGAGCCCCCCTGTCCGTTATACAGTGGTTCCACAAAAATAGCAATAAACGAATGTGCACTACAACGTCTTTGCCTCCGCTTCCATTCGTTACAGAGACAGAGACAATGTAGTGTCACGTATTGGAGTGCTTGTTGTAGTTTAGATAAAATCAGTTTTATCTGCATGAGTTTATCACTAGAGAACTAGTAATCCTGCTGTCACATAATCCTCCATATTTGTATTCTCTATATAACCCCACCCCCACAACTGATTGGTGACTTTCGGCCTATGCACAGTGCACACAGAAAGCTGCTAATCAGTGGTGTGGGTGGGGTTATACAGAGCTCAGCATTCAGAGAACTGGTAGATCTGCTGCAGATAAAACAGTGATTTTATCCAAACTGTAAAAAGTAGTCCAGTAAGTAATACATCACTGGAATCATGGTCTCTGCCCCTACATTATGCTGATCTCAGATATGGTAGCAAAAACCTGCTGACAGATTTCCTGTAAAATGTCATACATGCAATTGTGACTGCACTGCAATTCAATTCCATTTATCTAAATAAAAGTGAGCTGCAGTTAGGTGAAGTACCAGGCATAGCCATGATCCTATATTATAATATTGAGCCATTGAGCCAAAAAAAGCCAATTATTTAAATTTCAACCGGTAAGTACTTGGTATACAAAAAGTGTGCAAGAAACCACTAAGATTTTTGCTTTCTCAGTGATATTCTTGTTTGCTGGTTGACCTCTAAAAGTTTTTAGACAATTTAACCCCCAGGACATAGTTGTCACTCACGCTGTTCACCTTTACAAGTCCAACTCTGTAATGCATGACTATATGAAAAAAGTCAACGTGTAGAAAAATCTTCATACATCATTTATAATTATTGCTACAATTAATGTTTATTTTTTTAAATCCACGTACATTGTAATCAACAGTAAAAAAAAAATATACTGAAACATCAAAAAGGTCTGTATCATCAGATGATCTGAAAAGAGCATGTTGTAAACTTAACATAGTATCATGTTAACATCTGCTTAACCAGAGGGTCAAAAACCTCGTCTGCATCTTTAAACATGACTTCCATATTCCCCAGAATGCCGTTGGCAGTATTCCCATTGCCCATTATTCCCAATTACCCATTTGTTTTGTTAATTGCATTGATCTTCTGAGTCAGCAACTACGGCTGAATTGTTTGACTTTGTTCTCATTAAAGCCTTTTTGCGCGAAATGTGTGTGATGTCAGAATCAAGCGATGGAATAACAAATCGTATTTTCTGCACAGTAAAGGATAGCTAAATTTCTTTCTTTTTTTGATTAATTTCATGCCTGACTCAGTCAGAGATTAGGCTCTGACACATTTTATAATTAAATATTGAAATCATAAAGTGCAAGAATGTTTAATTTTTAAAATATGAGTTTTAATTTACCTCATACAGAGAATAGCTCTGGTCACCTGTGGAGATGCATTACACACTACATTGCCTAATGTATGATGCCTGAATAAGACTGAGCATACAGTTAAAGTAAACTAATGCAATTTACTGAATAGCAGTCAAATATTTATCCAGTTGATGAAGCAGACTTCATGTAAAACTCTGACAATAATTAAGGAAAAGCCTTGCTTAACCTCTGTTGTACTGGAGGAATCGCTCCTCTCCAGTGCTGGGATCGGTGCCTGCCATGCTGGGGTTACAGTGTGTTCTCTCTCTTTTAACATATGCTCTTATGATCTAGCAGATGGCTGATATTTGGTTTATCATATTCATGATTGAACTCGGGTTGACGCTGCACATCTGCCTGAACAGGCAAAGATCTTATTCCATATCATCCAATTCTAAAGAACAATTGTTTGTTTAAGGCAATTGAAGACCGAGAATATATGCAGAGAAATGTTTGTACACTCCAGAGCTTCATCATTTTTAGAAATAGAATGTTTGTCGATAAAGCTGGTAAATATTTATATGAAGGGTTATTTGTACAGCGGCACTGCTACTTATTTTAGTCTGAAGCTTGAAACAAGATATTTTATAAGTCAGAATTACTGTAGTATACCGTGGATTTCATTGAATGATTTAAATCGTGTTTTTTTGTGATGATGCAAGATAACAATGCAATCTAAAAGAAAATGGGATTGGTAATCAGTTGTAAAGAAAATAGTTTTTATTTTATTGACATGATAATGTTAATGCCTATTCACAAATGAAAGGCTATAGATTCCATCTTATTAGGGTTCGCTCACACGAGCGTATAAGACAGCCGAGTGATATCCGATGTTTTATCAGATAGCACTCAGCCCAATGTTTTACTCTGGGGCAGTGCAGATAGGCAATTTTTTTTTTATGCCAATTTAGCATGAGAAAACAATCACAGCATACTTTTGGTGCATCTGATAAACGGATACAAGTCTATGGGTCTGTGCACTCCTATGTCATCCATGGGCAGTCCGACGTCCAAGGACATAGATAATGGAGAAGATGGAGAAATTAATTTCTCTGTCTTCTCCCCACCTGTGCTGCAATTCTCTCAAGGCAGAGAATCGGAGCACAGTAAGATGACACTCGGATCATACTCCGACAGAGTTTGATCCAGTTGACGTTAGCATTATAGACCTGATTCTGTCGCATGAGAGAATCTACGGCACTGTGACCCCAGCCTTAAAGAAATTTTGTTATTGAGGAAGGTGATTAATGATTCATTTGGCAGAGGCTCACCTATAATGCCGGTTTGAAGAGGATTCTTTACCCTTTACCTCCTCACAGACATATAATCTGAAGCATTTAGATGGGGCTGATGATTGAAAATGTGGAAGCCCCCCAAAATAGGGTGATAATAAGCCACACTGGCTTTGCCAACAGATTTAAACATAGGGTTGCATCAGCCAATCACATCCAGATCATGGTCTTATAAGTGGCAACTACACCAGCAACTGAGCGTGAATGCCAAACAACAAGATGTCCATCTGGTAAGATGGCTGCGATAAGTTATGATGATAAGGGACAAGAGTATTAGGGTTGACTTTCATGAGCCTGTAATGTTGAAACCTTCTAAAAGATTAACACTAATGTAACCAATGGTTAAAGAAATAAAATTAATTAGTTTTAACCCTAAAGTTAAAGCCTAAACCACCTTTAAGTCCTGGCCACCAGAGGGGCAGAGCTATGAAAATAGCCAAGCACAGATGCGTTACACTGTTTGGCTGATTCCCATAGAAGTGAATAAAAGTTATAGAAGCAGCACAGCACAAAGATACACAATGTTTGCAACGTGGGAGTTGCACCAACGTCACAACTCACTTTGCTACAATGTCACCTTAACTCCCATTCTTTTATGTAGGAGTTTTACAAACACCATAGTACAGCTGTACTTGGCTTTTTTTTAAGCCAATACTCTGGTGATCGACACCTAAAAGCAGTTATTTCTGTCTTTGCAATGAAAGCTTGGGAATAGTCCTTTAACTTTTTCCCAATAGGAGCTGTGTTCACACAATCACTGCTGGGAGTTCAACTTAACTGATAGTCAAGCTCCTGTTGTAACAGTCAGAGTCAGTGCAAGCACCACCACCGACTGTTTAACCTACTAAATGATGTGATCAATAGTGATTGAGGCATTTAGAAGGTAGTGAGAGAGAGGGATCTCAACTCATCCGCACTCCCAGACAAGATCACGAGGTGGTCATGATTGTCATGGCAACCAGAGGTCAAATAATGACCACTGGTTTTGACAAATATGGCGTCCTGTTAGGCCCTGCAGCAAACAGGGTCTACCAGTTGTTCTAACACTTTAAGACTGACATTTCTAATACCCTGTAACACTAAATTATTGCAAGATAGCAGACAATTGATGAGACAAATAAAAGTTAAAGTTCTAAAAAAGTTTAAAAAATACCTATGTAAATGTGGCATTACTGTAATTGTACTGACCTAAAGAACAAAGCTGTCCTATCACTTTTACCGTGCAGTGAACATCATATCAGTATAAAAAAAAAATCCTGAATTGTTTTAGTTTTGTTCATTCTGCTTCCTAAAAATCAGAATAAAAAGCAATCAAAATATTATGTTTTTCAAAATGGAACTCATAAAACTTCAACTCATTCAGAAAAATAACAAGCCTTCACATGTCTCTCCAAAGGCCGAAGAAAAGGGATGGCACTCACTGTCCTTAAAATCAAAACTTTATTGTAGCATAAAAATCTTCAGCAGGGGAGCAATGTGAACAAGGAACGGACTACGGCCATTTCGCGCTACCAACGCTTCCATGAGCTGTCGTCCTTTCCTTGTTCACATTGCTCCCCTGCTGAAGATTTTTATGCTACAATAAAGTTTGAATTTTAAGGACGGTGAGTGCCATCCCTTTTCTTCTTTCTTTGGATATTGCATGCTTTTTTCTGGATTGAGCACCCGTCCTCTCCCTGTTTGAGACAAACAGCATCAATTTGCATGTGCGAGACTCTTGGTCTGAACAGGTACCTGTTGTCTGCAGTGGTGCGGATGCACTTTGCTCTTTTTTTGGCTTCACATGTCTCTATCGGCAGAAAAATCAAAAAATTTATAGCTCTCAAAATATAGCAATGTAAAAAATAAATCTTTTTCTAAAAGAAACTTTTTTAGCGTGTAAAAGTAGCAAAATAATAAAACCTATAAAAATCTGATATTGCAGTATTGGAACTGACTGAAAAAATAAATGCATTTTATCACTTATTTCACAAGGTATATGTGATGTGTATGGGTTAAACCAAAGTGCATTGGTTAAACCACTAAACTAAACGATATGTCCAAAAATGCTCGTTCATTGTGCATAAAATCGTTTAGGCAATCTAAAAAATTCTGGCTCTATTTTCAAAAATTGAGTAATGTAAATGAAGATAATTTGCTCTCTCATTGATTTGAATGACAAAAAGGAGGAGTGGAAATTCAGCTCCTAAAAAGGGTTGACCATGTTCCAAGGCAATAGTTCCGTCTGAGTTAAAGCATTGAAGCAAGCACATACTGTATTCGCAGATGGAGCGGTTACATATTTGTAATTATCCTAAATCTTTTTGCTTCGTTAATTCGATTCAATATTTTATTTGCGCATCATCGGAAATGTCTGTACAGAACTTTATGACTTCATGTACTCAAAATAATTAGTATCACTTATGGGATTTGAACATTGAACATAAATACTGTTCAGATTATCTGCCTGTGTGATCGCAGCACATGATGTTCGATGCTATGATGTAACAATGACTATTCAACCATTTCATTCACGATTCTCGTCCTGTGTAACCACGTGACTGACATAGTTAGATAGTCGTGAGTTCATCGTCTAAATGCTTCTCTTGCAAACAAACCCGAAGCTTCTTCCCTGTTGGAATCACTGCACCATTTAGCTCTTTCTATTTTTCTGTTTACCTGATAATCTTTTTCTTGGTTTCTTTTTTTATGAAAATGCAAAGACGCATCATGCTTTTCTATTTTCCTTAGTGTGACCTCTATTGACCTTCCATTTCATTTTATTAACTGTGGTGCAGAAATACAATCTACTGTAACAGCAATCGATCGTAAGTGCACATTACCACGTATTATTAAGATGATTAAGGTAGAAATAAACCATTTTTTTGCATATAATTTTTTGATTCCTAATCTGTCCCATTCATATTTAGGGTTACCAGTGTATTTTGAAGCTTTTGATTTAGGAATCTTTCATTGAGACAAAACACATAATGACATTTTGTTAGGCATTTTAACAATTAATCCATTAGGATAGCTTTTTAAAAATCTTTTCCTTCCATGGTAAAATAAACAATAATACTCCAAACTTCCTCGCAGATGATGTCTCTCGGTCTCGCCTTTTGTGTCTGTGAGCAAAGACCTATGTACATTTAGAGGTTTAGTTCAACATCGGATAATGCAAGAATTTCAGCAAGGTAAGAGTCCTGGGCATAGCTTGCTACTGACTTTCTGCTTAAATAATAAAAAATTCTGTTTGAAGTAGTAGTGGATACTGACAATATAGTATATCCTTTCAAACCTTCATAATACTTAATGTCTTTTCAAAAAGAAAAATATATTCAGAAAGTATGGATAGTCTCTGATCTAGTTCTTCCCTTGGGACCCTCTATTTTTTGTCTTAGGTTGCACTGGTTCATGGTCATGAATTGTGTGGTTTTACTATTGAACAGAACCTGATGTCAGTATAGTTTGTGAGAAAAGTTTTTAAGTAGTTGGCACTAACAATTTTCTCGCCCCCACACTTCTAACTTTTATTTGTTTAATTCTTGTATTTGACAAACTACTAAGTATTATCCTTTCTCACTTGTTTCACACGAACATTAACAGTAGTTTTGCAGCTAAATAATTGGCATTGTAATCACTACTGCAATAAAATAAAGTTTATTATAAAAAACAAAGCCTGTAACCATACTTTTGTAATAGTAGATATTTTGACACAATAATTTTTGTCTGTAATGTTTAATGTGAATATATGACCATTCATAAATGGTTAACTGAACTAGAGGTATTTGGTTGATTGGGGTCATTGCTATTTTTCTCAATTGATTGATCTATTGTGAGATGATTATATCCAGGATGGAAAATAATGTGAAAATCTATAAAGTAAAGATGTGACAGAAATGTATGTGTTTGCATCTTAGTTAAAATGTGACATCAGATTTAAATTGTTATCCTATAAGGTCAACCCCTTTGCCAATGCTTCTGCTCTTCAACCTGGAGGGTTAAGAAATCTAGAATTGTATTGATCAATTAATCAAGGGATTGTATTCAATCAACAAGGATTTCCCAGATGGCATATGCCTAGTCTAGTAATATTATATTACTATCAATTTTGACAAATGACAAACACATTTTTATTACATATGTAGTCACATTCCTAAACATACATTCGGAATAAGCCATTCCAGACTTTTCTCCTAATCTATTTCACTTTACAGGGTTATTCTTCAATTTCATCGATTAAAATGTAATGTTTGAAACTTGTAGGTAAAAGCTAAATCAACTTTATCAAGCTCAATGGGATTCAGATGTGAGAAATTTGGAGGTCAAGTCAACACCTTAAAGGAACCTGTCATGTAAAAAAATGCTATCAACTTGCAGGGATGGGAATAATTGTGCAGTGACTGACAGCTGGCACTAATGATAAGCCTGCTGTCAGTCAATGCCAGAGGAGCAGTTTCAACCACTGCTCTATTTACACAGAGCAGTGACTGTACCTGTGCCGGCTCCAACCCAATGACTGGAAGCCAAATGCTAGCAGGAGGAATAAAGTTAATTTCCTCCCGGCAGAGGGGCTCTCAGTGCAGGCACCGACAAAGCTATTAATCTGCAGATTAACCCCATATCGGCAAGTTAATAGCATTTTTTGCATGGCAGGTTCCCTTTTAAGAGAATCTGCTACTATATCTATACTATATATAGTTATATATATTGTTAAAAAGTCACTCGTAAAGTGCTATAGAGAAGATATGTTACACTGCGATTAATGGTGTCAGTGATGGAAGACTCAGAGATTTTTCCTCCAGCACATTAAGTGCTGTGAGGGGTTAACACCTAATTCCTTTAATGGGCTGGGTTATATGTAGACATTTATAGAGTGAGTGGGAGGTTGTCCACCTTATCTCCACTCCAGCTTGTGGCCTGGTTCTTAAGTAGCTGGCCTCCAGGGGCAGTGATTGTTCAATAGGGCTGGAGAGAGGATCTCTAATGGTTTGTGTCCTGAGGAGGAAAGACTGAATTTGTGCTATCCCTGTGTTGCTCCAGAGAGGGCAGCTCCCAGCAAATGTATGTTGCAGCTGTTGTTTCTTTTGTTTTAATCTTTTGCTCGAAGGGCCTCCTGGCTACTAAATCAACAGAATATTTAAAGAGACAGTGTTTCTGTTTTCTACCTTCATGTCCCGCTGAGTGAGCTGAACTACCACAATATACAAGTGCTTCTTACTAAATTAAATTAACTTTTTGATGATATTCTATTTCAGTTCTTCAATACAAAAAGTGAAACTCATATATTATATAGAGTCATTACAAACAGTCTGATCTATTTAAAGTGTTTATTTCTGTTAATGTTGATGATTATGGCTTACAGCCAATGAAAAACCAAAAGTCATTATCTCAGTAAATTAGAATAATTAACAAAAAACACCTGCAAAGGATTCCTAAGTGTTTAAAAAGGTCTGTTTCAGTAGTCTCCACAATCATGAGGAAAACTGCTGACTTCACAGATGTCCAGAAGGCAGTCATTGACATGCTCCACAAGGAGGATAAGCCACAAAAGGTCATTGCTAAAGAAGCTGGCTATTCACAGAGTGCTGTATCCAGTCATATTAATGGAAAGTTGAGTGGAAAGAAAAAGTGTGGTAGAAAAAGGTGCACAAGCAACCGGGATAACTGCAGCCACAATCCAAGCTGCTTGAGGTCTAGTGTGAAGTTTCCACAATGAGTGATTGTTTGAGGAACCATGTTATCTGCTGGTATAGGTCGACTGTGTTTTATCAAGACCAAAGTCAGCACAGCTGTCTATCAAGAAATTTAAGAGCACTTCATGCTTCCCTTCAAGCTTTTTGGATATGGAAATTTCATTCTCCAGCAGGACTGGCACCTGTCCACACTGCCAAAAGTACCAATACCTGGTTTAAAAACAACAGTATTATTGTGCTTGATTGGTCGGCAAACTCGCCTGACCTTAACCAAATAGAGAAACTATGGGGTATTATCAAGAGGAAGATGAGCGACACCAGACCCAACAATGCAGACGAGCTGAAGGCTGCTATCAAAGCCACAGTCCTTTTGTAAGTGCATTGAGCAGCTGGATGGATAGCTGCTGTGGGGGAAAGAAAAATCTCTTTAAATCTTCCGCATTAGCGAGTGTGAACGAGCTGAGTGTGAGCGGAGAGTAAGTGCGATCGGT
>VIAB01051701.1:0-15182 GCA_009801035.1 Oophaga pumilio | reverse complement strand
AATATAACTACTATATTACTGCCCCCATGTACAAGACTGTAATTATTGTGATAGTTACTCCTCTTTATGGTTTTGGGCTCTTGATCACTTTTTGCTGTTCATCCTGACCGTATTATTAGGGCTTTGATGCTATAGAGTTAAAGTCTGCGGCACAGTCCAGTGATGATGATGTTGCAGCCATGTTATTTCGGCCTCTGGCTGTGATCGGCTTCTTTGCCCCCCTTAATATGATGGATATTGTTGTGTCCGGTGTGTTTTCCTGCAGGGTACGTGCGAGCGGCTGCACTAATGGGCTCCCTCCCTCCTGTCCATCGGAGGGCCATAACTCCAGCAGTATCGATCTGCCTGCACTTTGTGTTACTGCTACATAGGATCCTGTAAAATGATAACAAGACCCATGTCAGGAGGTAATTACCATTGATCTAACACGCGGTGACAAATCTCCCAGTCAGGTTCCTTGATTCATACTTAAAGTTATGGCGCAGCAGACGGCTCCTTAAATAATTCAAACTGACGAATAAATCCGAGGAACTTTTTCAGGTGTTCCTCACTTCAGGGTCCACATCTGTATCTTTGCAGCCCCTCACTGAAGAGCGTCACAAGCTGTAAATAGAGCATATTTAGTGCAATCTTCATGGTGGCAATAACCTGACATCTCAGCTGTAAAAATCTCAGATGTGACAGTAACATCTCACAGACGGCACAATACCCATGTAACAGGCTCATCTCAGTATAGTACCGACATAACACTAACATACAACACACCTAATATTGCTCGTGTTGAACATTAAAGCTGCCATAGAGTGCCCAGATGTCATTACCAGATAATACCCACATAGACGCAGCAGGGGGTAAACATAGCTACACATAGTGCCTAAAAGCTGCCATATCTGGCACCAGGAGTGGTGCAAACCCTTTGAAGTCTTTAGGCACTATTTGGCAGTATGTTAGCCGGGAGCAGCCTAAGGGCGGGGTGTGGTGGTGGTCTCACAGACCCACCAGAGTACTAGAGGACTTCAGGGCGTCCAGACTGAATCACAACAATAGATTCCGAATGTATTAACTGTAAGGCAGAAGGTCATCCATGTGGAGATGATGGCGCCGATTACTCACCATTAGGGTCTATGCCTGATGAAGAATCTTGTGTTTCCTATTGTGATGTGCAGTGTTGGGCCCACTAGTAACCAACCCCAGGACCCCACTTTACAACTACATGCAAATGAGACATTATCTCCTATCACAAATGTATAAATCCGTGACCTTGGTACATTGTGAGATGAATAATGTGTTATGACATTGGCTGTGAGCGTAACCATTTTTCTGATCCATTATGGACCCTATCACTGCTCTGACGGGGCATCTGCAGCCACTGGAGGTGGCAGATCTACGCACCTTGATAATCAGGTGTAGGAATCACATCTCCCAGGCAAACTGTAGTGGAGTCAAGATGACTTTGCCTGACAGGTTCTCTGGGGGGAGTAACATGTTTGTTGTTTTCGGGGAGGCTTGTAAACTTTACTTCAGGTTACATCCTGTTTCCTCAGGAACTGAGGCGCAACAGATGGGGATAATAATCTCTCTCCTTCAGGTTGAGCCCGAAGCATGGGCATTCTCTCTCCCGTCTGACTCCCGTCTGACTCCCAGACAGTGGAGGAATTTTTTCTGGCGCTGGGTAATATATACGATGATCCCGATAGCGTCTCCCTGGCTGAGTCCACACTGCGTCAGCTTCAGCATGGAAACCTGCCAGCAGAGGAGTATTGCTTTGAGTTTCGGAGTTGGTCCACAGACACTATGGAATGACCCAGCACTCCGTAGCCAGTTCTGTGAAGGGCTATCAGTAAGGGTGAAGGATGCCTTAGGCCTGTATGAGACTCCAGTTTCCCTGTAGGTGGCCATGTCTCTGGCTATCCGGGTGGATCTCTGTCTTCG
This sequence comes from Oophaga pumilio, assembly GCA_009801035.1. NCBI lineage: Eukaryota > Metazoa > Chordata > Amphibia > Anura > Dendrobatidae > Oophaga > Oophaga pumilio. The sequence goes on along the minus strand of VIAB01051701.1, from coordinate 13,250 downwards.
CCAGAGACATAAAGAGACATTGCAATGTGCGCGAGGTCAGGGGTCAAGGGAAACCTGGTCTGAGTCATCTGAGGAACCCATGCACTTGGGTGCAGCAACTCATTCTGGAAAGCAGTCTGTTCGGCGCAAAGGGGAGTAAGGGCCATTTCATCTGCACGTGTCCTTCCGTATCTCACGGTAAACTGCCGACAGAAAATTAATGAGCCCGGGTTGCGTGGAGGTTAGCAACCTGGGTGTACATATCTCCTCCGTGGGTAGGACACAATTTATTTTACCTGCTGAAATCCATCTGGGCAAAAATAAGGTGGCTATTTCTCCATTTCTGGACAGTGAGGCGGGGTTTATTTGTTCGACTCTAGATTTGTCCAGGTCCAGGGCCTCAAACCACATACAGTACAGTGTCCAGACCTATACCCATAATCATCAACGACTTCACTCACTTGAGACAGGGGTATTTTACTCCAGCCATCAGAGGATTACATCTACAGGTAGGGGCCATGCACTCAGGAGATATTGACTGTTATGTGCTAGAGGGTCTGCCCTCTCCTGTGGTTTTTGGACTTCCTTGGATCCCTCTGCACAACCTTGTGGTAGATTGGCAGACTTGGGAAGTGGTAAAGTGGAGTGAGTATTGTCAAGGACACTGCTTGGGCATCTGGCTTGCAAGTGTGGATACCCAGTCTGTGCCTAAATACCTGTCTGACTTTAGAGATGTGTTCTCGGAGCAGTGGTTCCAAGAACTTCCTCTCCATTGTCCTTGTGACTCCACCATTAATCTTGTTCCTAGGGCCAAGCTGCCAAAGAGAAGACTATAATATATCTGGTCAAGAGAGGCAGGCCATGAAGGACTATATTGCAGAAAGTTTGCCAAAGAGTCATATCAGACCATCCTCATTCCCCATTGCTGCTGTTTTCCTTTGTAAAGAGGAAAGACAGGGGTTACGCACTTGCCTAGATTTCCACAAACTCAATCAGATCACGGTCCAGGATCTGTATCCAATCCCTCTCATCCCAGACCTTTTTAATCAGATTGTAGAAGCAAAATATCATTCGTACTAAAGAGGGGGATGAGTGGAAAACAGCTTTCAATACGCCTGAGGGACACTATGAGAACCTTGTGATGCCATTTAGATTGACGACTGCGCCCGCCATCTTTCAGCACTTTGTTAATGACATCTTTAGTCACCTGGTAGGTAAATTTGTGGTAGTCTATCTTGATGACATTTTAATTTATTCACTCGACCTTGAGTCACATCAAGTACATGTCAGGCAGGTCTTCCAGATTTAGAGACAATAAATTATTAGTCAAACCAGACAAATGTATGTTCTCGGTTGAGGAGATCCCTTTTCTAGGGCAGTGATGGCGAACCTTTCTGAGACAGAGTGCCAAAACTGCAACCTAAAACCCAATTATTTATGACGAAGTGCCAACACGTGCCAAATGCCCCATCATGATCCCCTTCATGTAGTAATATGCCCCATTATGATCCCCTTCATGTAGAAATGCCACATCATGATCCCATTCATGTAGAAATATGCCCCATCATGATCCCCTTCATGTAGAAATCTGCCCCATCATGATCCCCTTCATGTAAAAATTTAGAAATTCCACCACCTCCATAATTTCCTCCTCCCCATCACTCTATCATTGCCCTCTCCCCCACCGCCATCGTTGCACTCTCCCCTTCACTCTCATCATTGGCCCTCTCCCCATCACTCCCTTCATTGGCCCTCTCCCTATCATTGGCCCTGTCCCCATCACTGGCCCTGTCCCCATCACTTGCCCTCTCCCCATCACTGGCCCTCTCCCCATCATTGGCCCTCTCCCCATCACTCCCATCATTGGCCCTCTCCCCATCACTCCCATCATTGGCCCTCTCCTCATCACCCCATCATTACCCTCTCCCCCACCACCATCGTTGCACTCTCCCCATCACTCCCATCATTGGCCCTCTCCCCATCACTGACCCTCTCACCATCACTCCCTTCATTGGCCCTCTCCCCATCACTCCCATCATTGGCCCTCTCCCCATCATTCGCCCTCTCCCTATCATCGCCATCATCTCTCCACAGCGGCCACACTCAGCACACACACACACCACAGCGACCGCACTCAGCACAGACACACACCACAGCGACCGCACTCAACACACACACACAGACACACACTACAGAGGCCGCACTCACCACACACACACCACAGCAGCTTCACTAGCACAGCGGCCACACTCACCTCTCCACGCGCCGGCAGCGTCACTTCCTCTCACACATTTAGCGGCGCTGCCGGACGTGGCTGGATGACGTCATCTTTCAGCTCCGCGGCCACGCTGCTCAATGTGTGAGAGGAAGCTGCAGTCAGGGAACAACGATGAGGCAAGGCCACGTGCCAGCTGAGAGGGCTCTGCGTGCCCTCTCTGGCACACGTGCCATAGGTTCGCCATCACTGTTCTAGGGTATGTATTATATCATCCACCGGTGTCCGCATGGATCTGGCGAAAGTCCGAGCGTACTGGATTGGGATCATCCTGAGGATTTCAAGATGTTACAAAAGTTTTGGATTTCACCAACAACTACCGTAAGCTCATCAAAAACTTTTCGATTGTGGCCAAAACTCTGACGGATATAATCAGGAAAGGGACAGACTTTTACAAGTGGTCCAGTCTGGCCAGGGAGGCATTCAATACCTTGAGAATCGGCGCACATGAAAAAACACTCCTTCATACAGCCTGACGTCACTCAGCCTTTCATTGTGGAAGTTGATGTGTCTTAAGTTGGGATGGGGGCTGTATTGTCGCAGGGTGCGTCTCCTGGTAAATGGCATTCATGTGCATACTTTTCTAACTCTTAGCAATCATGTGGGCCTTTGAAGAGTGGCATCACTTTCTGGAGGGAGCAGTTCATCCGGTTATGGTAATCACAGATCATAAGAATCTTGTATATCTAGTCTGCGAAACGTGTAATGCCTTGACAGGCAAGATGGGCATTGTCCTTCACCAGGGTTAACTTTTTTGTTACATATAGGCCAGGGAACAAGAACATTAAGGTGGATGCCTTATCTCGTTGTTTTCCTGGGGGTGGAGTTAATTGTGAACCGGTTTCTATGCTACAAAAGGCATGGTTATTGCATCTATATCCTCCAATCTGGAAAAAGAGGTTGTTGGTGCTCAGGGAGTATGTAGCAGCCTGCAGTGTCTGTGCGCATTCTAAAACCTCTCATACTCTTCTGTCTGGGTCTCTCCAACCATTGGCGATTCCCAGCAGGTTTTGGACTCATTTATCGGTCGATTTTATCACTGATCTACCTGTGTCAGCAGGTAATACTGTAATTTTGGTGGTGGTGGACAGATTCATAAAATCTCACATTTTTATTGCGCTACCTGCTTTACCTAATGCTAAGACCTTGGTGTAAATTTTCATCAGAGATTGTAAAATTACATGGGATCCCTAAGGATATTGTTTCTGACCAGGGGGTGCAGTTTATTTTCAAATTTTGGATTGCATTTTGCACTCGTTTCGGGATCCATCTGTCGTTCTCTTCAGCATTTCACCAATAGTTTAATGGTGAAACTGATCAAGCTAACCAGAATCCTCAGACTAGAGATGAGCGAATATGTTCAAAAAATGATAAAATTAAAAAAAATTGGTAACATTCGTTAAAATAGGAAAATATTTGCATTTTTAGCACTTTGGCTAGGATAGTGGTGGTGTATGATGAGTGGGTGACACATGTTTGATGAGGGGAGCTCAGAGGAGCAGAATGCTTGTAAAAAAAATTTTTTCTAACTTTGTGTGCACATTGCAGCTAGCCAATCAGGCGCAGGAAACATCCACAATGTTCAAACACATCGATTTGTCCCATTGGCTGCTAACATCACATGTCCCTCTCTATATAAAGAGCGGACATCTTGTTTTTGCACAATTTTGTCACTAGCATAGCGCAGAGAGACTAGCCCTGATGCTGGGCTTTGAGTGCTGATAGATTTTAGCTAGTTAGCTAGGCAGTTGTTTCTAAGGGATAGGGGACATGCAACTGACCAGGTCTCAACTTTGGATCTCTTCCTATAGCTCACACCTTCAGGTGATGTAATTCCTTCTTTTTACCTTCACAAATGCTTTTGGTATTTCAGAAAATAACACCATAATTGTGAGTTACTGTGATATACAGTTGTGCTCAAAAGTTTACATACCCCTGCAGACTTTTTGCTTTCTTGGCCTTTTTCAAATAATATGAATGATAACACCAAAACTTTTTCTCCACTCATGGTTAGTGGTTGGGTGAAACCATTTATTGTCAGACTACTGTGTTTCCTCTTTTTAAATCATAATGACAACATAAAACATCCAAATGACCCAGATCAAAAGTTTACATACCCTGGTGATTTTGGCCTGATAACATGCACAGAAGTTGACACAAATTGGTTTCAATGGCTACTAAAGGTAGACACTTGGAGAAAAATGGACTGCATGGTCAAGTCGCCAGAAGAAAGCCAAATGACCCTGATCAAAAGTTCACATACCCCATTTCTTAAAAGGAATCTGTCACCCCATTTTTCGTATATAAGCTGCAGCCCCCGTCATCAGGGGCTTATCTACAGCATTCTGTAATGCTGTAGATAAGCCCCCAATGTAACCTGAAAAATAAGAAAAACGAGTTATATTATACTCACCCGGGGGGCGGTCCGATGAGTGTTGCAGGTCCAAGGCCAACGCCTCCCATCTTCTAGCGGTCACGTCCTCATTTTTCTGTCGCGCTCCTGCACTGGCGTACTTTATCTGAGGGCAGAGCAGAGTACTGCAGTGCGCAGGCGCTGGGAAAGGTCAGAGAGGTCCAGTGCCTGCACACTACAGTACTGCAGCCCTGGACCTGCAACACCCATCAGACCGGACCGCATCGGACTGCCCCCCGGGTGAGTATAATAACTCGTTTTTCTTATCTTTCAGGTAACATCGGGGGCTTATCTACAGCATTTACAGAATGGCTGCAGCTTATATACGAAAAATGGGGTGACAGATTCCCTTTAGTACCATGTATTGCTCCCTCTAACATCAATGTCAACTTGAAGTCTTTAGTGGTAGTTGTGCATGAGGTTCTTTATTTTCTCAGATGGTAAAGCTGCCCACTCTTCTTGGCAAAAAGCCTCCAGTTCCTGTAAATTCCTGGGCTGTCTAGCATGAACTGCGCGCTTGAGATCTCCCCAGAGTGGCTCAATTAAATTGAGGTCAGGAGACTAAGGTGGCCACTCCAGAACCTTCATTTTGTTCTGCTGTAGCCAATGACAGGTCGACTTGGCCTTGTGTTTTGGATCATTGTCATGTTGGAGAGTCCAAGTACGTCCTATGCGTAGCTTGCGGGCTGATGATTGCAAATTTACTTCCAGTATTTGCTGATAATGTGCTGCATTCACCTTTCATTCAACTTTGACCAAGTATCCTGTACCTTTGTAGCTCACACATCCCCAAAACATCAACGATCCACCTCCATGCTTTACAGTAGGTATGTGTTGTGAACGTGCTGGAGACGACTTCTGAGCTGAGGCTTCCTCTAGTGGTTGCTGACGGTACTGAAGCTGTATCGAATGACAGGTCCTCCTCACCTGGCTGCGATGACTGGCAATCAGGAGTGACTGACTGGGCTGATATAAGTGAGCTGCCTTCCCATGATCCTCGCCGGTGATCAATTGTTGCTTCCTGGTTCATTTGGAAGTCTGCTGGTGTCTTGCCGTCATCTGCTACTTTCATATAAGATATTTTCTGCTTGTTTCTATTGTGTTTGCTATTTCCATTTTTGTCTGCACTTTTGTGGAGGTTAGCCGGGTTCCCTTCCTGGGACCTGTGCTACTCTCTGTTTTTTCAGTAGCCACTGTTTATTTGTTCAATTGCTCTTTCCCTGCTTTTTGAGTGGCTGCGGGTTAGCCTTGTTCACACTGAGATCTGATTTAGTGGGTGGCGAGATCGTGTGATCTCAGCATTTTTTAAATCAGAAGTGTTGGAAGTTTTGCTAGCGTTTTGCTGGGTTGTAGATAGTATTCTGTCCTGTCCTATCTAGGCAGTGTTTGGCCCCAGCGTTTGCTCACTCTATTTTCTGCCTGCGTTTGTGTTTCGTCTTGTCTAACCGCCATTATATGTTTGGGAGCTGCCTATTCCTTTGGGGCTCTACTCCGGTGTATTTAGCTTTCCTGTTTCTATCTTTAGGTGTAGCTAGCTCTCCCGCTGTGCCGAGGCGTCTAGGACCACCGTAAGTACGCTCCACGGCTGCTTCCAGTTGTGCGGTTAGTTTAGGGATCTGCAACCCATTAGTTTCCAACCTCTCAGGTGTTCGGCAGCCTTGCTGTTTTTTGCTCTTCAGCTACCAAATCATAACAGGAATGGTGTTCCTTTCATCATAGGCCTTGTTGACTTCATTCCAAATGTAACGTTTATGGTTGTGGCCAAAAAGTTCAATTTTGGTTTCATCACTCCAAATTACCTTGTTCCAGAAGGTTTGAGGCTTGTCTCTGTGCTGTCCTGTGTATTGTAGCGAGTTACTTTGTGGCATTTGCGCAGTAATGGCTTTCTTCTGGCGACTCAACCATGCAGCCCATTTTTCTTCCAGTGCCTCCTTATTGTGCATCTTGAAACAGCCACACCACTAGTTTTCAGAGAGTCCAGTATTTCAGCTGATATTATTTGTGGGTTTTGCTTTGCATCCCAAACAACTTTCCAGGCATCTGTCACATGTGAGGATGTCACCTTTAGTAGTCATTCAAAATCATTAGTGTCATCTTCTGTGCATGTTTTTAGGCCAAAATCACCAGGGTATGTAAACTTTTGATCAGGGTTATTTGGATGTTTTGGGTTGTCATTATGATTTAAAAAGAGAAAACACAGTAGTCTGACAATAAATGGCTTCACCAAACCACTAACCATGAGTGGAGAAAAAGTTTTGGTGTCATCATTCATATTCTCTGAAAAAAGGCCAAGAAAGCAAAAATTCTGCCGGGGTATGTAAACTTTTGAGTACAACTGTATACAGTACAGACCAAAAGTTTGGACACACCTTCTCATAAAGATTTTTCTGTATTTTCATGACTATGAAAATTGTACATTCACACTGAAGGCATCAAAACTATGAATTATCACATGTGGAATTATACATTACACTTTACAAAAAAGTGTGAAACAACTGAAAATATGTCTTATATTCTAGGTTCTTCACCTTTTGCTTTGATGACTGCTTTGCACACAGAAAAGGTGAACGGATGGACTCTACATGCCTGGTTCCCACCGTGAAGCATGGAGGAGGTGGTGTGATGTGTGGGGGTGCTTTGCTGGTGACATTGTTGGGGATTATTCAGAATTGAAGGCATAGTGACCCAGCATGGCTACCACAGCATCTTGCAGCAGCATGCTATTCCATCCGGTTTGCGTTTAGTTGGACCATCATTTATTTTTCAACAGGACAATGACCCCAAACACCTCCAGACTGTGTAAGGGCTATCTGACCAAGAAGGAGAGTGTTGGGTGCTACACCAGATGACCTGGCCTCCACAGTCACCAGACCTGAACCCAATCCAGATGGTTTGGGGTGAGCTGGACCACTCACCGCTTCAATTCTGAATAATCCCCAACAGTGTCACCAGGAAAGCCCCCCCACACTATCACACCACCTCCTCCATGCTTCACGGTGGGAACCAGGCATGTAGAGTCCATCCGTTCACCTTTTCTGCGTGCAAAGCAGTAACCAAAGCAAAAGGTGAAGAACCTAGAATATAAGACATATTTTCAGCTGTTTCACACTTTTTTGTAAAGTGTAATGTATAATTCCACATGTGATAATTCATAGTTTTGATGCCTTCAGTGTGATTCTACAATTTTCATAGTCATGAAAATACAGAAAAATCTTTGAATGAGAAGGTGTGTCCAAACTTTTGGACTGTATTGTATATAAATTGGATTGCATTACTGCACAAAGCACTTTACTAGTATTGGGAATCTTTTTAACACAGCTTTACAATGAATTATATAATTGAAATGCTAATTTTCAACAATCTATTAATACATTGTTTGGTAACTTAGTGACCCAATTGTTGACCCAGCCTTCATGTGCACCCCCCCCCTTTTGATCATTTCCACCCTGTTTTCTATCACATTTTTTTAGTTCTAATTTTAATGTACCTCAATAAGCTAATGCTTTTATGAAATTTTGGCTTTAATCTCTTTGTATCTCTGGAAAACAGTACCATACTTGTCAGAGATAGTGTATCTAACTATATTTTTGAGTATCTAGCATTCCACTTCTTTTGGTTTTCCTTTGTTTGAATTGTGGTTGTTTCTTAGTCAGACAGTTTAGCTGGAAAGTGTCCTGTGTGGCTGTGAAATCGACCTTCCAGCAGAATGTTTTTCTTTCTTCTTGTGCCATTATTGAGGTCCACAGACAAAGGCAGTAGGGCACATGTCATACAAGTATGTTGCACTGCTTCTATTGTGCTCCATGGACGAGTAGACCGTTCTAAATCTATTTTTTTCAGTTACTAAACGTGATTCAGCAAGGCATATGTCACCTTGTCATTTAGTGCCGGAGAACATAATCTGTGTGCTGAGCTGTTGCAGAGTAGAAAAATTTATTTTTTTCAGTTGCTAACATGATTCATCAGGCCATATCTCACCTTGTCATTTAGTGGCGGTGAAATTAAGCTGTGTTCAGAGCTCATACAGTGTAAAAAAATATTTGTAAACATGATACAGATGGCTAGATCTGAGTTTGAAATTATTTGGAGCATATCTTCTAGATTATACAGGCCTCATCCACACTAAGAACAAATTTTGTTCTGTTACTATCGTTCTACAGTAGGGGAGATATCATTTTGAAATTGTTTAGAGCATCTAGTCTATGTTATACAGGCCTCATCTACAGGCCCAAAAAAATTTCATCGGACAATACAAAGGTGACTTCAATCCCACAAATAGGAACCCCACTTGCCACCGATACAGGGCAAGTGGGAAGAGCTTGGCAAAGCACCAGAATTGGTGCATTTAATAGATGCGCCTTTTCTGGGCAGCTGTGGGTGGCTATTTTTAGGCTGGGGGCAATATCCATGGCCGCTTCCCAGCCTGAGAATACCAGCCCCCAGCTGTCTGCTTTAGCTTGGCTGGTTGTCAAAAATGAGTGGGACATCACACCATTTTTTAAATTATGTATTTAAGTGGTTAAAAAATAGAGCATGGGGACCCCTCAATTCTTGATAACCAGCCTTGCTGAAGCTGACAGCTGAGGTTGCAGCCCCTAACTGTGAGTTTTGCCTGGCTGGTTATCAAAAATACAGGAGAACCCACAATGTTTTTTATCATTTATTTACAGCACAATAGCCAGCTGAAGAATACTCCCATCATCAGCCTGCTGATTAGCGGTAGCAGGTGTTGTCTGATGGGAGCAGTAGTCTCATCAGCCGACACCAATGCAAGAGGTAATCTTTATATCTCTGATCACAGCTTTGGGTTCACTCTGTCATTTGACAGCGTGGGAACCAGGCTGTCTGACCATCTGTAATGATTTTACCACTGATCGGAAGTGATGTTTGCCGTACTGTCATGCACATGCACCCGATGTTCGGTGGGCCGAATCCAAACAGTAGCATGGGCTTCCTGTTGAAGTCCATGTTTGTGCCTGAACAGTAGGTGTTTGGTACGGTCGCCGAACTTTACTGTTCGGGTTCACCCATCTCTACTCTTGTATTTTCTGTTCTGGCTGCTGAGTTCTCATGTGTGCCTGCTTCTTCAATGCTGTGACTGACTGTCATGATATGACATGATACAAGAGGACTCAAAGGGGTAGACAGACGGAGCGTGACCTGATACAAGAGGGTGCGTGTACTGATACAAGAGGGGGCGTGTTGACTGCTTCTCGCAAGCACAGTGTGGGAAAAGAACTTCCGGCCGGGACCGCAGGGTGGAGTCTCAAAATCAGGACTGTCCCGCTATATACGGGACGGTTGGGAGCTACAAATACAATGCAGGAGACTGGAGCCTAGATGGGGGGTATGGAGGGTGACACCTGTCAGGGGCGCTACTTCTCACCTCCACCTGACAGTTCTGTGTCTGCGGCTTCCCAGCACCTTCCTCTGGCCACAATTGGTGAAGGATAGGAGCAGTAGTGTTCACTTCTGTGCTAGCTTCAAGAAATCCATAAAACGTGATGAAGGTTAGATTGTGGTTTATGCTCAATGCGTTTAGAATATAATTTTCTTTTAACCACAAGCTCCATTCTGGGGTGCTTTCTTCTACGTTTGGCTCCTTCTTTTTGTAAAGGTGCGTCGGATGCAGTAAACAGCACGAGGCAGAGAAGGGGGTTAACAGGAATTTACTTGGGAAATTGTTAAATACGAATTCAAAGAAAACTTCCATGCAGGGAGGTGATCAGGCAAATGATGAATTACACAATAACGGTAACAAAAAGGGGAAAAGTGAAGGTAAAGACTTATCGATTGGAGTTCTGGTTGGGTAGTGGCTGGAACAGCTCCAGATGGCGTTGCAATCCGTGAACAAAGTCTCTGGCTCTGCTGTGTAGAAATGAGATGCACTGTCTCCTGACCGTGACGAAGTATCCGAGTCCGTTGGTCCTGAGTCCGTTGATCTTGGGTCCGTTGCTCTCGGATCCGTTGGGGCGTGGGTACAGTTCCTTCCGCTGGTTCCTCATGGGGAACGCCGTACACCGGGAGCACAACGCCGTACAGGCCGCAGGGGTGACAAGGCCTCGCACGGAATCACAAAGTTCAGGAGAAGACGATACGTCTGCTGCACTGCACGTTCTGGGTCTGGTTCGTAGAGGGACACTCGGTAAAGGGTATGTGAGTCGGACAGTCTCTAAAGGGCTGGCGCCAGTGGCGGTAGTTGAGGAGAGGGAGTCAACCTTCTTCCTGCTCTGTAGTCGCCTTCCCACCAAGTCTCCCCCTTTCCCATGCTCAGCTCCTTTTATGTCCCCCACAACCCCTTCTGTCAGGTGCTCAGGCTTTCCCCACACAGACAAGTCATCCCCCTGCAACAGTGATGACGGCCCCGATAGTTTCGGGCCCACAGCGTTCCTCGAACCGGCAGCAGTGCTCCTGTTCATCTCCTTACATTTTTACATTCTGGGGCGTTTTCTAGTTTGTTTGGTGACTTCTTTTTACACTCTGGGGCGTTTTCTACTTTGTTTAAACACACAGTAATCTCCAGCGATCTCAGGCAGGAAGGTAGTTATAAAAAATATTCCTTTACTTCTTTTCATTAAAAGAGCATGTTACAGGTAGTGGATACCACAGTGGATGGTAAAAAATCCAACAAGTTTCAACTCAGAGTCTTAATTATTTAACCCTTTGAGTTGAAACGAGTCAGATTTTCACCATCCACTAGGTATCCACTACCTGTAACATGCTCTTTTAACGAAAAGAAGTAAAGGAATATTTTTTATAACTACCTTCCTGCCTGTGTTTAGACTTGTATCCGCCAGGCCAGGGCGGCTCTGTGCGACGGTGTGGATCCTGCTATCCGGAGGATGCTAAGGGGTGAATTGAAGCATTTTTTTCTACTTTGGCGCCTTCTTTTTACATTCTGGGCTGTTTTCTATTTGCTTTGGTGCCTTCTTTTTACATTCTGGGACATTTTCTATTTGCTTTGGTGCCTTCTTTTTACATTCTGGGACATTTTCTATTTGCTTTGGTGCCTTCTTTTTACATTCCGTGGCCCTTTTCTACTTGTTTTTGTGCCTTCAATTTACAAATTCGGGGTTATTTTCTACTTTGTTTGGCGCATTCTTTTTACATTCCAGGGCGTTTTCTATTTGTTTTGGCACCTTCTTTTTACATTCTGGGGCATTTTCTACTTCTTTTGTTGTTTTCTTTTTACATTCTGGGGCTTTTTCTATATGTTTTGGCGCCTTTTTACATTCTCGGGCGCTTTCTACTTTGTTTGGCACCTTCTTTTTACATTCTGGGGCGTTTTCTACTTCTTTTGATGCTTTCTTTTCACATTCCAGGGCATTTTCTATTTGTTTTGGCTTCTTTTAACATGCTTCGGCATTTTCTACTTCTTTTGATGCTTTCTTTTTACATTCTGGGGCGTTTTCTATTTCTTTTGGCTTCTTTTAACATGCTTCGGCATTTTCTACTTCTTTTGACGCCTTCTTTTTACATTCTGGGACGTTTTCTACTTCTTTTGGTGCCTTCTTTTTACATTCTGGGGCGTTTTCTACTTCTTTTGGCGCTTTCTTTTCATATTCCAGGGCATTTTCTATTTGTTTTGGCGCCTTCTTTTTACATTCTGGGGCATTTTCTACTTCTTTTGGTGCCTTCTTTTTACATTCCGGGGCATTTTCTACTTTATTTGGTGCCTTCTTTTTACATTCTGGGGTGTTTTCTACTTCGTTTGGCGCCTTGTTTTTACATTCCGGGGCATTTTCTACTTTGGTGCCTTCTTTTTACATTCCGGGGTGTTTTCTACTTTGTTCGGCGCTTTCTTTTTACATTCTGTGGCCTTTTCTACTTGTTTTTGTGACTTCTGTTTACAAATTCGGGGTGTTTCCTACTTCGTTCTGCTCCTTCATTTAAATGCCATGGCCTTTTCTACTTGTTTTTGTGCCTTCTATTTACAAATTTGGGGTTATTTTGGCGCATTCTTTTTATATTCCAGGGCGTTTTCTATTTCTTTTGGCACCTTCTTTTTACATGCTTCGGCATTTTCTACTTCTTTTGACGCCTTCTTTTTACATTCTGGGGCATTTTCTACTTCTTTTGGCGCTTTCTTTTCATATTCCAGGGCATTTTCTATTTGTTTTGGCGCCTTCTTTTTACATTCTGGGGCATTTTCTACTTCTTTTGGTGCCTTCTTTTTACATTCCGGGGCATTTTCTACTTTATTTGGTGCCTTCTTTTTACATTCTGGGGTGTTTTCTACTTCGTTTGGCGCCTTGTTTTTACATTCCGGGGCATTTTCTACTTTGGTGCCTTCTTTTTACATTCCGGGGTGTTTTCTACTTCGTTCGGCGCTTTCTTTTTACATCTGTGGCCTTTTCTACTTGTTTTTGTGACTTCTATTTACAAATTCGGGGTGTTTCCTACTTCGTTCGGCGCCTTCATTTAAATGCCATGGCCTTTTCTACTTGTTTTTGTACCTTCTATTTACAAATTTGGGGTTATTTTCTATTTTGGCGCATTCTTTTTATATTCCAGGGCATTTTCTATTTCTTTTGGCACCTTTGTTATGAATGTGCTAGAGAAGGTTTCTGAGCAGAGGCTCCC
>VIAB01051693.1:4613-15190 GCA_009801035.1 Oophaga pumilio | reverse complement strand
AGTCCTGGAAAAATATATGAAATTAAGCATTTTTAACAATCACCAGAGTAGCCACTCTATTATCCAGTACAGGAATCAAGGCATGGAACTACCTGATATCCTTTCAATCAGTATTGCAGCAATTTGCAGAGTGCATATATGTTCCAAATGTTCTGCACATATACGCCTGGATGCGACTCCCCTGATGAGTCTTGAGTAGACGAAGGCTATGAATAGGATCCCCCAACAGATTATGAAAAGGGAGAGTGTGAGAATGAGGAGAAAAATCCCCCCTCCCTTATGCCCGGTAAGAGTGTTCCATTTTATGTCATATATAGGTCAATGTATATAATTTAAGGAACATATATGCACTCTGCAAGTTGCTGCAATACTGTTTGAAAGGATATCAGGTAGTTTCATGCCTTGATTCCTGTATTGCATAAAAGAGTGGTTTCTCTGGTGATATGAGGAGTATAGCACATGAATGTGCATTTGTATGCATATCAGTTTTTTCTGGTTGAAGATGCATAGCTCTGATTAAGTATTATACAGTGGGTTTAATACTTTGTAGTAAATCTTGCTTTCCCCATCCAGGGTAATATTAGTAATATATCCCATCTGGTGCTTGAGGACGGGGACAGCGTTGGCCTGTGTGATTTGAAATGCCAGGGCTGAACTTTACAGCCCAACACTGTGCAGGGTGATTGGCATTTGCAAGAGAACGCCAAGATTAGCAGATTCGACACTGGAATCCTGTGCTCTTCACGGCTGAGAGCAGGTTCACACTGAGCACATGTGACAGACTTGATAGAGTCCGGAGACACCGTGGACACTGTTCTGTTGCCTGCAACATCCTCCAGCAAGACCAGTTTGGCAGTGGGTCAGTAATGATGTGGGGAAGCATTTCTTTGTAATGCAGCACAGCCCTCCATTTATTAGCCACCGGTACCCTGACTGCCATTAGGTACCGGGATGAGATCCTCAGACCCAATGTGAGACCATATGCAGGTGTAGTGGGACTTTGGTTCCTTCTGATACATGACAATGTCAGGCTTCATATGGCTGAAGTGTGTCAGCAGTTCCTGCATGATGAAGGCATTGATTCTCTGGATTGCATTACCCGTTTCCTAGACCTGAATCCAATTGAGCACATCTGCGACATCATGTCTCATTCCATCCACCAACACCACATTGCAACACAAATGGTTCAGCAGTTGACAGATGCTATAATCCAGGTCAGAGAGGAGATCACTCAGGAGAACATCCGCCGCCTCATCAGGAGCATGCGCAGGCATTGTAATGAGGTCATACAGGCACGTGGAGGCCACACACACTACTGAGCATCATTTCCTTGCCTTGAGGTATTTCCACTGAAGTTGGATCAGACTGTAATTTGATTTTCCACTTTGATTTTGAGTATCATTCCATATCCAGACATTCATGGGATATTAATTTTGATTTACATTGATCATTTTTATGTTTTATTGTTCTCAATGCATTCCACTGTGAAATGAATAAAGATTTACAACTGGAATATTTCATTCAGTGATATCTAGGATGTGGTATTATAGTGTTTCCTTTATTTTTTTGAGCAGTGTATATGGCAAGGGCTCACATGGTATTGCAATTGATCACAGTAATAAGATTGGTTCTGTATACATGTAATGATGGTGGTTCTGGTTTGGTATTCATGTATTTATTGTGGTTCTGGTGATATATTTGGATTGGGAGAGAGCCCCCACTGTGTGTCCAGGCTGGAACTAAGGGGGCTGTCACTTAAGTTCCTAGGGGGAATGTTCCCGGGGGAAGGAACTGCAGGACGACCCAGAGACTGTTCTGGAAGATACGGGGGCGGGGCGGCTATAAAAGTAGCACAGGAGACCAGCAGGGGGCACTTGATGCAGAGGCAGACGAGAAGCAAGAAGGATAACCCTGACGGGGACTGGAGAGCCAGACACGTCCAGCGGCCACACGTGAGCAAGTGCACTCACGTGGCTCAGGAGGAGGACGATCCCGAGCGGAGCAAAGAGGCAGGAGAACTATGCCAGCCTCCAGCCGCGTCTGCCACTGTTCCATTCCAGCCCGCGGTTGCGGCCTGCACATCTCCAGCCGTGACTGCCACTGCCCCACTCCAGCTCGTGATTGCGGCCTGTACGCCTCCAGCTGCGACTGCCACTGCCTCATTCCAGCCCGCGGCTGCGGCCTGTGCCCCATCACCCGCGGCCGCTACTGTCCCGCTCCAGCCCGCAGCTGTGGCCCACACGACAGAGTCCACAGCTGCCGCCATCTCGCCTCCGGGAGGGGCGGTCTCAATGCCAGGGGATTTCTCCAGGGCCTGTTGCGCCCCATCTGCACCTGGGTGTAAGAACGCCCGAAGCCTACAACAGCTCCTCGTCGGCTGGGCTCAGTGGCTGAGACGCCAAACGGACACCTACCGGACCACAACTCTACAGGACATCAGAGAAGGATAAGTGACACTCCGTTAACTGTTGATTATAGTTCTAGGACATTTAGATGGCCCTATCGCGGCCCTATAGTCATTGGCACCTGCCTATTAGTTGTTTGCTCAGTTCATTGTGTATTGTTGTATAGTATCCCTACGAGGAGAATTACTGTTAGCTTGCTAGTTAAACCTAGAACCCCCATATAAAGGTTCAGTTAAAGTTTGCTCTGTCTCCGACTCGTAACTGCATCCCGCGTACCTGCGAATACCACATATTCACATACTGATGATAGCTCTGTTGATTTATTCATGGTACTGATGGTGGTTCTAGTGCTGTATTTACATACTGATGATGGTTCTGATGCAGTGTCTCTCTCCTGATGAAGGGTTTGGTGTGGTTTACCTGTACTGATTGTGGTTCTGAAGATGGTGGAGTATGTCTCAGGCAGCAGGAAAGCTAGAATCAGCCCTGCCTGTGGAAAATATTTATTTTACACTTTTTCTTCATATTTCTGTCACAACTCTGTATATTTCACGTACTTTGCACTGACGAGGGCCAATAGCCCGAAACACCGTGTCTGCAAATTTGGCTACTGATACTGATTTGGCTTTTATCCTAAGTCATATTGCAAGACTCGTTAAAGGGTTGATTGTGACTTGTAGGATCGTTACTTCCAATAGGTGACGCAATGGAGTTCAAGTCCTCTTTTTCTCTGAAGAGGCTATTTGCATATTTTCTCATGCTGATTCAGCATGAAAAAACAATTGCATCATGGTGTCAGTGACTCCGATATTTGGATCACGACACCCATGCAAGTCTATGGGTGCATGTGAAACATTGGACTGTACTCATATGTCATCCGAGTGCAGTCCAATGTTGGCTTACAGACAATGGAAAAGATGGAGAAATTAAGTTCTCTATCTTATTCACAGCTGTGCTACGATTCTCTCATGCGAGAGAATCGAATCATACTCAGAAGACATTTGTCTTAAACTCTGTCAGAGTTTGAGCTGAGTGTCATTAGCATTATGAGAGAATCTACATGAGAATCGCATGAGAGAATCTATGGCTGTATTAGCATCCCCTAAGGCCTTTTTGAAAGACCTCTAAATATTGCAATTTCATGCAGATAAGGATGCAGAATATTGCATCTGCTTAAAATTCATCTGAAAAGAAGAATACTCTTGGTTTGGGCACATTATTCCAGTTAGTTATGACCTGTTATTTTCTTTACATCGCCTTTTAATCCAATACCCTTTATATTTTGTAAAGATAAAATGGCATTTATTTTGATGAATCACAAAAGAGTCACTTTTTCCTGCATAAACAAAAGGTTATATTTGTCTTGCAGGCTTGAAGTTTAAAGGTTATCCAAATGGCAAAATGCCACATTAATGATTTTGTGTATTATTTCCTCAGTCATTTTACTCATTCTTCTGTTGTTAATAAAAATAGTTAAGAGTTTATTCCATGCTTTAACAAAAATAGCACTATTGGCATGCAAATTGTTTGAACTAAAGAAAAATTATCATAAAAGTTTATGATGAAATAATTGCTTGTCTTTATTCTTATCTGCATGGATTTATGACAGCAATGCAACAAACAGACCCACATTTCTTTGGAAATGTAGACCCTGCTTATTTTGTGCAAAATGTCTTTTAGCTAATAATAAAAATGAAAATGGTTTTACATATTTAGCCTTATAGGAGTATTCTAGTAAAATCAGTTATCGCCAACTGCTGAGCCCTTGCTGATCAACAGAATGGTGGACTTGTGGTCCCAATTTGAATGGAGCAGTGGATAAGGTGGTCACACATCTCCATTCCCATTGTATTTATTCCCTTTGACACTACCAGAGATAGTCAAATGCTATTTTCAGTAGTCTATTGAGAATGAATGGAGTACAGTGGCTTTCAAAAGTATTCACCCCCTTGGCTTTTTAGCGATTTTGTTACATTACAACCTGTGTTTAAATATTTTTGTAATCCGATGTGTGTGTGTGATGCATCAGCACTAAATAGCTTAAGATTTTAAGTTGGTGAAGTGAGAAAATTATAGGCACAGATTAAATTTATGTGATCAAACAACTAAAAATTGGCATGTGCATATGTATTCACCCCTTTTGCTGTGAAGCCCTTAAATAATTCTGGTGTAAGCAATTACCTTCATAAGTCACATGCTTAATGCAAAAAAGTCCACCCGTGTGCAATCTAAGTGTCACATTGTCAGTATAAACACAACTTTTCTGAAAGGCCACAGAGGCTGCAACACCAGTAAGTAAAATGCACCACTATGAAGACCAAGAGATCTCCAAAAATGTCAGGGACAAAGTTCAAGTTAGGGTGGGTTATAAAAAAAAATCCCAATCTCTGATGATGCCCCGAGGCAACATCAAATCCGTTATTATCAAATTGAAAGAACATAGTATAACAACAAACCTGCCAAGAGAGGGCCATCCACCAAAACGCTCAACCTGGGCAAGGAGGGCATTAATCAGAGAGTCAGCACAGAGACCAAAGGTAACCCTGAAGGAGCTGCAGAGTTCCCGAGTAGAAACTGGAGTATTTATACGATAACAATGAGCCAAACACTTCATGGGGGTGGCCTTTACGGAACAGTGGTCAGAAAGAAGCCTTTACTTACACACAAAAATTGTAAAGCTCGTTTTAAGCTTGCCAAAAGACAGATGGGAGACTTACCAAATGTATGGAGGAGGGTGCTGTGGTCAGATGAGACAAAAATTGAACTTTTAAACCACCAAGGTAAATGCTATGTCTGACGCCAAACCAATACAGCTCTTCAGACCAAGAACACCATAACCACAGTGAAGTAAGGTGGTGGCAGCATCATGCTGTGGGGATGTTTTTCGGCAGCAGGAACAAGGAAAATGGTCCGAGTCGAGAGGAAGATGGATGGTGGAAAATACAGGAATATTCTTGAGCAAAACCTGTTTCAGCTTGCCAGTGATTTGAGACTGGGACAGAGTTTCACCTTACAACAAGACAATGACCCAAAGCATACCGCTAAAGCCACACTCAAGTGGTTTAAGGCGAAATGTATTAATGTTTTGGAGTGGCCTAGTCAAAGCCCAGACCTTAATCCAATTGAGAGTCTGTGGTCAGACTTGAAGATTGCTGTTCACAAGAGAAAACAATTTGAAGAAGCTGGAGCAGCTTTGCCTTGATGAATGGGCAACAATTCCAGTGGCAAGATGTAGATACAGACTTATCCAAAGCGACTTGCAGCTGTAATTGCCGCAAAAGGAGGCTCTACAAAATACTGACTTTCAGGGGGTGAATAATTATGCACACTGAAGTTTTTCAGTTATTTTGTTCTATTTGTTGCTTACTTCACAATAAAAAAAAAACAAATGTTCACAGTTGTAGGCATATTCTTTACATGAACTGATGCAAACCCTCATGTAAAACCGATGACATTCCAGGTTGTTGGGAAGCAAAACAACAAAAATGCCAAGGGGGCAAATACTTTCACAAGCCATTGTAGATGCTGATGAATGGTCCAGGCTCAAATCTCTGACTGGCTATCATTTGGGCCTCTTTGGTATTTGACTGCCGACGAATGTTTCCTTGGTGTGCATCGATGGGGGATGGTCCTTGACAGTTGACCAGCTTCGTCTTGGTTGGGAATCTTGATCGGCATTGTTTTGTTCAATGGTGATTGACTGTTGATGGGTGAAGTGTCGCCCTTGCCTTGCATAGCTCTGGCCTTCGGCGCTTGACCATAATCCGGACAGGCTTCCATCTGTGTACTATACAAAATATTGGTTAGTGCAATCATTCAGGGCATGGAAAACTTCAAGGCATTGATTAGTGCCATCTTCTTGTCGGCAATCCCAATAAATGACTCGCTGCTTGTGTCTTCCTGTCGTTCCCCTTAGGAGTTTGTGGAGCTGAACCTTCGCAAAGTCTTTGATGAACCTCAGGTAGCACACCCCCCAAACTCAAGAATGCATTCAGCTCTCTCAGATTAGTATGAGTGGTCCACTTCTGGTCAGCCTCTACTTTTTCAGGGGTTGGGTAAAGCCCAGCACTGGGGACGGTGTGTCCCAGGTGCTCAATCTCCCGCTGGAATAAGTAACACTTGTTCAAGCCAACTGAAATGCACTTCAGAAGTGGAGCAGTATATCCCGATGTCATCTAGCTAAATTAAAGTTGCTTCAAAAGTCAGGTCCCCAAAGAATATTTCCATTAGCTGTTGAAATGTCCCAGGTGCATTAGTTAGGCCAAAGGGCATCCGATTAACTTTGAATAGTCCTGTGGGGACGTTGAAGGGAGTCTATAGCTGATTGTTAGCAGCCATAGGAACCTGCCAGTAACCACTGGCTAAATCTAGGGAAGAGAAGTACTTGCTTTTTCCTAGAGCAGACAGGGACTCTTCAATCCTTGGAAGGAGGTCACGCACGGTACAGGTGTTCAGTCGTCGGTTGACTACGCAGAACCTCAAGGTTCCATCCATCTTCTGGACCAGTACAATGGGCGCTGCTCAGGGACTCTTAGGGGCTCAAGGCTTTCCCAAATTATTCCGTGTCACAACATTTGCAACAATAACTCCTTCATTTTTTGATACATCTGAGGAGGAATCTGACTGTATCTTTCTCTAATGGAGGCAGTAGTCCCTGTTGGGATCTCATGCTGAATAGCTTCAGTGAATCAGAAGTCGTCTTCGTGGCGGGCAATCACCCCTTGGTAGCACTGCAGCAAGTTTTCTGGGGACAATTCTGTGAGATCAGCCTCCATTTGTTGCAGGAGGTAGCGGCCAGCCTTCTTTTCCTCTTTGTTCTCTTTCACAGAGAGGGACATGACAAAGTCTATGGGTCTCCCTTTATTGGTGTCAGTTTAATGGCAGCATACTTGGTGAGGTCCTCTGGCATTATCTACACCTGGCTGATCTCCTTTCAGGGGTTAATTGCAAGTTCCTCTCAGGTTAATGCAGCATACAGGCAAATG
Organism: Oophaga pumilio; assembly: GCA_009801035.1. Classification (NCBI taxonomy): domain Eukaryota; kingdom Metazoa; phylum Chordata; class Amphibia; order Anura; family Dendrobatidae; genus Oophaga; species Oophaga pumilio. The sequence goes on along the minus strand of VIAB01051693.1, from coordinate 7,800 downwards.
CCCCTGCTGTACTGTAGTCATAGTGTGAGTGACTAAGATTCCTGGGATTGTCTCACCTCCTTCTATGGGCTAAATTTGTACCTCTACCCCTTCTATTGGTATGCAGGCCCTAACCAGGATTGCATCTGAGGGTGTGACCACTTTGCTGAAGAGCTGGGAGGTGTCAGGTAATTTCTGGACCTGACCTGAATGAGCTGTTGGAACACTTTGACTGGCATGATATCTGGTTACTCGATTCTAGTCCACCCCTTGCTGTCTGTTAGACAGAAACTCTCCTACCTCCTTTAGCTCATTCATCTGCAGGGTCACAATGGGTCTGGGGCACATGGGGCCTTTCAGTAACACAATCTCCTTTGTTCCCAACTCTCTTCTACACATCCGAACATTAAACCACACCACTCCAGCCACTGATATGGGCAATTGGTTGACAGGCACTAGTTTAACATTCGACCACTTCCTAGACTGGCCGTCATTGGGAAAATGGGTTCAAAAGTACTCTTTTGGCATGGTCACCTGGGTCCCCATGTTCTTCAAGCAGTGGATGCATTCCTTTATCAAACTCAGCCCAGGTAATAGGTCTTTGAGAAGCAATATCTTCTGAGTTTTTCTTCTGGGCCATGGTGCCCCATGGTTTCCTCCTCAACCATGGAGTGCATTAATTTAATTGTTTCTTCTTCCACTGGCCCTGCTCTGGCAGTCATGGGATATGTGTCTCCTGCTGCCGCAGGTCTAACACTCCACTCTATGTTCTCCCAAAAGGCTATGGACTCGAGATGACAGTCCAGATGGGGGAGAATACTTCCCTTCATCTCTCTCAGTGCTGAATCAGGGGGTCATTTCTCTGAAGGTTGCAGGGGCTTAATTTAAACTGTGTAATTCCCCGGGGTTATCTCTGACCTCCTGACATAATTCTTGGGCCCAGTTGGGTTCCTTGATAGTTGTTTCTGAAGTTGTGGCCACTTGATGGCTCCAGACCATTACCTTTAGGGCGGGTGCCTCTTTCTCTTGGACCTGAGCCTCAGCCCCAACTTCCAAGAAGCTCATGTCAGGATTGGACCTTAGCTCCTCTTTCAGGGCCTGTCTCAAAGAGGAGTCCCTTATGCAGGCAACTAGCTGGTCCCGCAACACTTCGTTTAAAACTTCTAGTCTCCTGTATTCTTCCTTGGTCTTCTAGGTGATATGGGCCGTCACCTTCTACAGGGCATTGACATACAGCACTACAGTCTCACCCTCTCCTTGGACCCGTCGGAATAAGTATATCTGCAAGATGCCAAGGTCAGTAGTGTCACCATGCATGTGCTCTTAGATCTTAACCATCTTCTCTACAGTGTCACGGTCTTTTAGCTGTCGGTACATAACTGTCTGCCACACCATCTCTGTCAAGTGCCATTAGAGTCAGCTCCACCTGCGTGGCAGGAGTCATAGGGTACATACGCAACATTCTCTGCAGTCCATCCACCCAATCCTACAATTGCAAATTATTTCCCGTGAACTTCAGGAGGTTGCTGAGCATGGCCCCAGGGAAATACTGCCCCTCAGATGGACACAGTTTCAAACTGATCCGTCATTTCCGCACTAAAATGTTGCATCGTGCAGACTACACCAAATGTAAGCAGGTGGACTGAATGCAACAGCGGAGACACCAGCTGGAAACTTTATTAGCTTAACAGGATTACATGTGGAAAAGGTTATTGTTAAAGGCAAATCACACAGGAACAATATTCACAGAATTACTGGCAAAACAATTATACAGATTGAGATGTGTTGGTTATTATACAATAAAGACTCTCGGGATTAACACAGGGTCTACAGTCTAACCTAGTTCTTGTTGGGAGGTGGCAAACAGCATATTTAGCGGGAACAGTCCTTGGGAACGTGCACGGCTTTCTGGGTCCTGTCAAGGGCAGCTGTTCAGTCTCACTAACCGCATGTTTTCCTAACTAAGTCTATCAGAATTCTCTGGGCCACTTTAGCGACAACCGGACCCCGTCTGGCCTGCTGCCTTCCCCGTCTCCATATCCGGTGACATAATTTCATGCTGAAAGTGACAGCCCATATCACTCGTCTTCCCATATCACCGGCTTAGGCTTGAGTCTTTGGCCTGCTATCCTCAGGGCCTCTTCGGTACTTCACTGCCGATGAATGTCTCCTTGGTGTCCGTAGCTATGGAGGTTGGTCCTTGACTGTTTACATGTCAAAAACTGACCGGCACATCCATACATAGATCTAGTCTGAACAGGTGCTAAAACCTAGCGTCACCAACTCATATACATTCAAGAATAAAAGGTAGCACACTGTAGCGCTATAGCTTGCGGACACAAAAATATGAAAAATGAATTGCATCACTGCCTTAGAAATATGAAAAATTGAGAAGTCTTAGCGCATAAAAAGGCCAATTTATGTGTACCTGGTAGCCACGTTAAGGCTCTTCTCGTATACCAGGTCCTAACTATGCCAATCCTCACCTCACCGTTTTATCTCCGGTGCTCTATTCTCCTACAGATGCACACAACCTATTCAACAAACTTCAGTTTGGCAGGAGACTGAAGTCTGCAGTTGATAAGAGGCCGCTGTTTGGCTGCAGCGCTCAGGTGACATAACAATGTGATGTGATCACAGAGATACACAGCATCGACGTTGCTGGAATAGCACTAGTTTGGGAGGTAAGTTTTTTAATTATTTTATCTGCGGCACTTTAGCTTTTATAAAGGGGTTGTCCAGTAATGCCAATTGTGTGTCACCATAGTCTTGCTTAAAAACAATGTACTCATAAAATAGCACATAGCATGTATATGGGTCGTCTGCCAGGGCAGAGGGATACTCGGTACCGGGCCGGCGTCTTAAAGGGATGTGTCACAGCAGCAGTGACCCGGTCCGTGGCCCTGGGCATCCAATTTAAGGGGAATATTTACAGGGGATGATAGAGTTTGTAGTAAGGTATTTGTGACGCCAACTGTGGTATCTGGTCAGAGGTGACCAGCGCTGCGGTTCAGATCCTCTGAGACTGATGGTGTGATGCAGGAGAGTTGGAATAGCTTTCCACAGGTAAAGCTTGTGGTCTCAGCGCAGGGTAATGTTGTAGAAAGAGCAATGGTGCAGGGAGATGTAGCAGAGTGGAGTGTGTGCCGCAGGAAGAACTTGATGAGACAGTCAAATGCAGTTTCCAAGGCTTTACTCACAGTTCAGG
>VIAB01051689.1:0-15192 GCA_009801035.1 Oophaga pumilio | reverse complement strand
CTATGTTGTTTTGTTTTTCTTTTTACTGCTACAACTTCTATTAGAAGGTGCGTGTGACAGCGGGAGACCAATGATCAGCGAGCTGGGAGCTGGTATCCAATGTGCATACCGGGTAACTAAGGGCTGCGCGGCGCCTAGTTACCTGATATGTACCCTGGATACTGGCTCCCAGCTTCTGCTGTAGAGCGCTGGGAGCCGGTATCTAGGCGCCGCGCAGTGCTTAGTTACCCGATGTGTACATTGGATACCAGAGTGCTCACTGGTCCTGATCGCTGGTGAGTCTGCCTATGTGATAGCTCACGATGTCCTCCGGTTCTCCGGTGGGCCAGTCCGACCCTGGGTGTGTCACTACATGATCGCTGCTGAGCTGCCAAACAGGCAGCTCTCAGCAGCGATCAGGACAGTGACTATGCGGGTAACAAGCGACGCACATCGCTTAGCTACCCGCAGTGTACGTTAGATACCAGCGCTCTGGTGCAAGGAGCTGGTAACCAAGGTACACATCAGGTTTCTAGGCACTGCGCGGCACTTAGAAACCCGCTGTGTACCTTGGTTACCAGCTCCCCTGCACCAGCGCGCTGGTATCTAACGTACACATCGGGTTTCTAGGCACCGCCTGGCGCCTAGAAACCCGATGTGTACCTTGGTTACCAGCTGATTGCTGGTCTCCCGCATGCCACACGCAGCGATGAGAGAACAACGATCAAAAAAATGTCCAGGACATTCAGCAACGATCAGTGATACCCAGCAGGGGGGCTGACCGTCGCTGAATGTCACACACAGCGATATCGCTTGGGAGATCGCTGTTGCGTCACAAAACTTGTGACTCAGCAGCGATCTCGCTGGCAATCTCGCAATGTGAGACGGGGACTTTAGACACTTTGGGCCTGATTCATTATTGAATTTTCACCAGTTTTTTGGTGTGAATACCTCTAAGTTAGTAACATTTTTATTTGTAACAAATTTATCAAACAATTTGCACTTTTCAAAAGTTGTCTTTTGTTGTTAAGTTAGTTTTCTCATTTCAGTGTGGCTTTTCCAAATGTTTTAGACAGATTCATGAATTGGGACTGTTTGTTTTTTTTAAATGTTGTAAAATTTGGCTCAAATATACTCCAGTGTCTCGACACCCTCACTTGGAATGATTTTATGTATGCAAGTTATTTTGGTTCAATTTTGCACCATTACTCAAAATATGAAACTTTTTGAGCTAAAAAGTAACAAAACAGGTCAAAGACAAAAGTATAGATTATTTTTGCGATTGCTCTAAATTCATGAACTGTGCGCGCCATTTTGAAAAGTTTGGCACAACAAAATAGCAACAAATACCACAAGATAAAACAGTGACAAATAAAACACAAAAGATGAATTGAGGCTTTATGTTGGATACATTATGACACAGTTCACGTGATCTACATAGTGTTCATGGGCTGGTTTGAACTTTCTGTTATTGTGAAAACTGTGCCATAGATTCTGGGGATGCTCACTGGGCTTGTGGTTTTCGCTGACATTTTTTAACCAAAGTGTGTATGATTAATGAATTTTATCCAAATCCCAAAATTGTCTTTTTTTCAGTCTTTAATTGGATTTGCATCGCTTTAGCAAGAAATATTAGCGAGACCTCGCAAAATGTCGTAAAAATGTGGCAAAATAACTGGTGTACTGAAAATCACTCAATGGGAACACTGGAGTAGAGTTGCGCCAAATTATGCGACTTTTTAAGAAAGTCACATTTCAGGTGTCTAAAGCATCTGGAAACAGAAAATTTAACTAAACCACAAAAGACAACTTTAAGAATGATGCAAATAGTTTCATGAATTCACAGTCACAGATCAAAAAGTCACTAACTGAGAGGTAAAAACTGATGGAAATGCAATATTGAATCGGGCCCATCGTCTTTTTACTCTGGCTTGGTTCCAGGGACAATTTAAATAGCTCCAAGATTTTCCCAATTGAGTCCTTTATTTTATCATATCAGAAATTGGCACAAACAAGAATGATTTTTTTTTCTCAACCAGCCACAATAAAAAGCAGACTGTTACTTTGATTTTAAAAACTCTGTTTGAAGCTGAAATGTAACTGCGCCAATTTTCTGACATGACGAAATAAAGGACTCGTTTGGGAAACTCTGGTCCCTAGACATTTTTTAGATCGAATGGATATTTTGGGATACCAGTGGAGTGCCCCAAAGGAAGCATAGATAAAAATTATATATAATTCTGGCTTTTAGGAAGCATTATAATACTATGTATAGTATTGGGTATTAATCACTGTTCTTTATAAATATAACAATTACCTCCGCTCAGACGTCTGCTTTTAGGATTTCAGATTTTCTTGCTGTTCTGTTCTACTGTATAAACAAATACCGACTGTTAGAATTTTTGGAATATTGGATATAGACTAAAGAAGGTTTACTTTATCTACTATATAATTGTCTTATCCCGTCTGTCTGTCTGTCCAGGAAATCCCGCGTCGCTCATTGGTCCGGCAGCGGCCAATCAGCGCTGCGGGATTTCACAAGAAAAATGGCGGCTGTTAGCGGCTCATCTGCGGGACGGAGGTCAGCCGCGCGAGGCGCTCATCTCCCGGCCGCTAGCAGCAGAAGGACCTCGACCGACGGCGCCGCTGACCTCCATGCGGAAGGGAGGACCGGGATACTTCTGCTGCGAGCGCCCGCTCATGTCCCAGGTTCTCGCAGCGGAAGTACCCGCACAGGCAGCGGCGCTGACATCCATGCGGCTAGGATGTCAAGAGAGGACCGGGAGCGGCGCTGCGGGTCGGGATACTTCTGCTGCGAGCGCCCTCTCATGTCCCGGGTTCTCGCAGCGGAAGTAGCCGCATAGGCAGCGGCGTTGTCACAAGCACTATTCACAACGTGACGTCATAACAAAATTCATTCGGTGCCCTGGAGAGATACTTAGTAACGTTAATTTAAAGTAGTGCACAACCCATTTAAACACTGCTTCACTGCTTAGGCGCGCACGGTCGGCCGCATACATATTCTAGAATACCCGATGCATTAGAATCGGGCCACCATCTAGTCTTCTATAATATATTACTATTATCATTACTAATAATAAATCTATTTTTAATACACCTGGATTATTATAATAATACTAATAATAATAGTATTGCCATTATCCAGGTCTATTAAGAGTAGCTTTTATTTAAAAAATAAAATATAAAACTATATTGAAGGCAAAATATTTTTTTTTCTGTCTAAAAAAACCCCAAGCTATACGTGGAATGATTTTTTATTTGAAATATAGCATAAATAAAGGATAATGATAGAAATCTTTAAAAATTGCAGTCTTACCGCAATTGAAATTCATTTTATATTAGTGCTATTCACAGCATTCGCTTTGTATCCTCCTCAATTACCACTGTACCTAGCAGTAGAATGCACTTAGTATTTGAGCTTTGGGTATTTAAAAAAACATTTTACAGATTCCAGAATATATTAATAACATATCCTTCAAGCAATGTGTCCTACAATGCTAATACAATTTGTCATATGTTTTTTCTCCTATGACTTGACCAGGCCATGTGGCTAGTATTTCTCTGCCTACAGAGCTGATCACATGGCACATGTTAACCCCATTCCAAAACTCTCATAATTGTGATAGACACATTTGTACATACCTTAGTCAGCTAAGATGTCTGTGTACTTTAGTAGTCACTAGTGATATGGATCAATGGTCAATAGATATCCAGAATCTTTTGAATCCAAGGTAGGGACTCATGAACTTCTCCCATTAGCCAGCAAATGTGCCCTTGTGGTGGGGTGGGGGAAGGGTGTTCTCAAAAGTTGCACAGCTCCTGCCTCCTTTATCATGAAAGCTACAGCTGCTACAACTGGCTTATATACAGATGACTCAGTATTAGTATTCCTGGTTCAAGCACACTTTTTAGGGTATCTACCCAAAGGTAGTAATGAGAGCAATATGAGGTGTATAGTTTTAAGCAACATAATAAAATACATTGTTTTTCAACATAAAAAATGTAATCCTTGACAAATCTCACAGTGTTAACTAAACAAATGCTATTTGCGTGTGCAATGTTTTATTAACCTAAAGCAATCACCAAATATAAAAAAGGTAATTAAAACTATAGAAAAAGCATGAAACTGCAAAATGAGAACTTCTTTGAATAAGTGTGAAACCTCCTTCCCTCTATCATGTGCTGGATTCATATTCCCCTTGTATCTTCAACATGTCCTACATGTACTAGCTGGTAACCCAACAAGCCTGTCAGGGATATTTGTAGGGCCATATTTGGCATTCATGCTGTCATAGGCTCTGTAAGTGGTTATGCCCCCACTAGTAAGTTAGATTATTGAATATGGCACTATAATCCACATCAGTATATGAAGACAGCATGAGAATCATGTGGATAGCGAAAGAACCATCACCACTACATCAACACAATACTAGAACAACCATCAGTACATGCATAAAAGAGCTCAACCATCAGCATACCGCACCAGAATACCACCATTACATGAACACAGCACCAGAAATACATTCAGTACTTTAATATATCACCAGAACCAGAATACAGCACCATAATGATCATTGCTACTAGTGATGAGCGAACGTGCTCAGATAAGGTGTTATCGGAGCATGCTCAGGTGCTAACCAAGTGACTTCGGCGTGCTCGAAAAATATGCTTAAGTCCCCTGCATGTTTCACAGCTTTTCGACAGCCACAACATATGCAGGGATTGCCTAAAAAATTGGATACTATTAATTAATTTTGTGCATAGGCCTAAACTGTCTTTTTTTTCAGTCTCTAATTTGTTTTTTAACGTTTTAGGTAGAAAAGTTAGCAAGACATTTCTAACACAGGCAATCCTTGCCTGTGTTGCAGCTGTCGAACAGCTGCGAGACATGAAAGAGTGGGGACTCGCCCTCTGTACACCACCACAGACGGCGCCAGACCCCACGGAATACCAAGCCCCAGTGGGGACTACTGTTTTCTATCTATCTAGTGATGACTTTTTCTACTTCTTAAGTAACCTCGTTTCCCTCGTTACCTCGATAATTTTTCTGTGGTGAAATTATATTGTGCACAAAATAAACTCTAGTGTTTTCTATCTGCAATTATAGGAAAACAATTTTTGAGTGCTGCTTTTTTTTCTTGGCCACGTGCCCAGATAACACCTTATCCGAGCATGTTTGCTCATCACTAATCACTACTTGAAGACAGCATCAGAACCACTATTATATATGAAGACAGCGTCAGAACAATCATCACTAAATGAATACAACATAACCATCATCAATAACTGCATACATTACCTGAAGCACATCAGTACTTAAATACAGCACCAAACCATCATTAGTATATGGACTAGAGCCATCATCACATGAATACAACACCAGAAGCATCAACTGTGCATTAACAAAACATCAAAACTTACGTGATTTTATGAATACATCACCAGAACCACTTTTAGTACATTAGCACATACAGCAACAGAATCACCTTCAGTACATGAAGACCTCCCCCTAACCACCAACAGAACAGGAATACACCATCAAAACCACCATCAGCACAGGAATACAGCACCAGAACCCATTGTCAGTGCAGTGTAATCATCTGAACGGCAGTACTGGACTTCACTCCTTCTCCCCACCAATCATATGTTTGGCTGTAATCACCAGCAGGATCAAGCACGCTCCAGATATCTACAACCAAGACCTACAATTGCAATGGCATGGTGAGCTAATTTCTACCTTTTTCTTGTCAGTACAGTAATATATCAACACACATAATTTTATTAATACCCCACCAGAACCAGGTTTTGACTCCCTTTGAAAAAGCTACTGTGAAATGCGCATCAGGGGTCTCTCCTGGTCCTGTGCAATACACATCCACTATGTGTAAGCACTTTATTTAATTCTGGATTATTGATTATTGCTATGGGTCCTGTATTCACTTCTATACATTGAAGTTTTATAATGTTTTGCACAGTACTGGGATGTTTTTGGTCATCCCGTTTAACCTTATTTTTTTGTAATTGTGATAGCAAAAATTATCTACTTGTTAATTTTTTATTTCTCAATAAAAATTGGTATACATTACAATAAAGTACTCTGATTTCTTTTGTTGGTGGAATATTCTGTAAGAGTTTACTGCTAGTACAAATTAAACTTTCACTAGAAAGATAAGTAAATGAAGGACCATACGTTTGGGTAAAGATTATATTCCTAGCTTATTTTGCATGTGTAATTCCTGTGAATTTGGTATTATTAATATATGAATGCAGCACCAGAAGATTCATTACATAGTCATTACATAGTTATGACTACAGCACCAGAACCACCATCTGTGCATGAATGCAGTACCAGAACCACCATCATCTAATGAATATAGCACCAGAATCGCTATCAATACATGAATACAGCACTAGAACCATCATCATTACATGAACACATCAACAGAAAAAACATCAGTAAATGAATACATCAGCAGAAAAGGCTTCAGTTCATGAATCCAGGATGTGAATTCAGGACCATAAATGCAGAACCATAACCACCAAAGGTAGATAATTACACCACCAGAACTATCATCATCTCTATATGAATACATCACCAGAACTACCCTCGTTAGATGAATAGAGCAGTAATACTGCCATCAGTATATGAATACAACATCATAACCATTAACATGTTAGGGCAGGTTAGGATAGGATATGGGTTGAACTAGATGGACTTAAAGTCTTCCTTCAACCTTAATAACTATGTTACTATGTTACTATGTATTGTCAGTGCATGAATGCTGGACCAGTGCCACAATCAGTATATGGATACAAAACCATAACTATCATCACTAAATGAATATAGCACTAGAACCACCAACAATACATGAATACAACACTAGAACCATCAACAGTACATAAATACAGTACAATAAGAATCATCACAACGGGAACATAGCATCAGAACCACCATCAGTATATGAATATAGCACTAAAACAAACATCAGTGCATGAATACAGAGCAAGGACAACCATCAGTTCATGAATACAGAACCACCATAGGTACATCATTATAACACCAGGACCATCATCTTTCCTTTATGAATACATCACCAGAACTACAATCAGTACATGAATTTAGCATTAATACCACCATCAGCATATGAATGCAGCAACAGAACCATCATAATTACATAAATACATCACCAGAACAATCATCAGTAGATGAATATGGAGCACCCCCAAGGGAGGTGGGGTACTGGGTACCAGGCCAGGCGGTTCTTAAAGGGGAAGTCACAGCATCATTGACCCGGTCCGTGGCCCTGGGCATCCAATAAAAATGTGAAAGATGAAGTAAAAGTGAAAGATGATGGGGATTGTTTGTAGGGTAATATGTTCATGACACCACCTGTGGTGTTCGTCAATAAGATGGCCGAAACTGCGATTCAGATCCACTGGGGCGGTTGTTGACGCAGCAGAGATGTTACAGCTCTCCACGGGTAGAGCTAGGCCTCAGGGCAGTTATAGGGTTAAAGATGTTGGTAATGGTTGTTGTTATGTTTCGGTAACTGAGGAGTGCAGGAAAAAAGGCAATACACCAGAGAAGTTGGAAACTATGAGATTGCAGTACCCTGACTAACCACCGCAAATAGAGGCAGCCGTGGAGCGTTCCTACGATGGTCCTAGACGCCTCGTCACAGCCTGAGAAACTAACTACACCTACAGATAGAAATAGGAAAGCTATCTGCCCCGGAGCAGAACCCCAAAGTAAATAGGAAGCCCCCAAACATGTAATGGCGGTTAGACAAGAGGAAACACAAACACAGTAAGAAAATAGTATGAGCAAATGCTGGGGCCCAAACTATCTAAATAGCAAAGGATAGGAAGGGTACTTACTGCAATCTCCAAAAACCCTGAAAAACAAACCAACAATACTAATTTCAAAATCACCTGAGATCACACGACCTCTGCCACCTAAATTAGCACTCTGGTGCAGAAAAGGAAAAACAGTCAGCCACTGAAAAAACTGGAAAAAGCAAAAGAACTTACATCAGTGGCTGTACAAAACTGAGAGGGCAAAAGCCCCCAGAAGGGACCAGAAGGTCCCCACAGAAAAGCAGGACAAAATACAAAAATATAGCAAAAACACAAAATAAGAAAAAGTCTTATCTGAAAGCAGGAGATGCAGACACGACACAGCAGGCTACAAGGGAAACTGGAAAGAAGGATTCAGACCAGAACAATTGATCACCGGCAACCCAGATGGGAAGGTGACTCCCTTATATAGACCAGTCAGTAACACCTGCTTCCCAGTCCTCACAATCATCACTGATCAGACCCGCACCGCTTGTAACCACCAGAGGGAGCCTCTGCTCAGAACTCATCTCAAACCCATTCACAACAGGTTGTATTGCAGGATAGGTGATGCATTAAATTAATCTGAGGACACAGCAGGGTGCAGTCTTCACTCTTTACGCACAGTTCTTAGGTTACAGTCCCCAGCCGGGGTGCTGTGTCCTCCGGGTCGGCGGTTCAGCCAGCCCTCGGGTAGTTTTGAGAATACTTTGCCAGAACCCCCTTCTTATGTTCCTTTCTCTGGTCGTCTCTCCCAGCGCTGGCTCCCTCCACTCCAGTCCTGCGCCTCACACACAGTGTCCCAAGCCAGCAGCCTCAGATCCTGTCGGGCAACATGCTCTTGGTCCCCTTGATCCTATATGGCTACCTTTTCAGCGAATGTGTGTGGAGTTTGATGTTGCACATACAGTTACTACAGTCTCCGGTTTGCTAGCTGAGTCATACAGATTCTCCACTAGTCTGGGGCCGGTCCCCTACTGCAACCTAGTCCTTCCTTCTGACTCTGGTCAGGCTGGATTCGGGCGCCACGGGTGGACTCCTCACTTCACTGGCCCCTTCCCTTCTGTCTTTCCTCAGGAGCTTCTCTCTTCACAACTGCTCCTTTCCACTCTTCACAGCTTCTCCTCCAACTCACAACTTCTCCACAGCTCCTCTCAGCTCTCCCTCTGGTCTCCAACTGACTACTTTCCCTCCAACTGTCACACACCTTCCTGCTCTAACTGGGGCTCCTCCCCCTAAGCCTGAGGTCATGTAATCTGTGTTGGATGCAAATATGCAGCACTGACTGGTGCCCCCTCCTTACCCGAGAGCTAAGTACCACACCTCTGGCTGAGGTGCAGTACCTCTGTGGTGACTGGACCCTCACAAATACAGCACCAGAACCACCATTACAGCACCAGCACATAATCAATTCCTGAAAACAGCACGAGAAACATCAAAACTACATGAATACAGCACCAGAAATACTACCAGTAATTGAATACAGCAGCAGAAACGCCATCAGTTAATGAATGCAGGACCTGAATTCATAACCAGAACCGTCATTACTACCATGAATACAACAACAGAATCACCATCACTACATGAATACAGCACCAGAACCACCATCAGTACATGAATACAGCACCAGAACCACCATCAGTAAATGAATACAGCACCAGGACCATCATTAATTCATGAATGCATTACCAGTGCCATCATCACATGAATACAGCACCAGAAACATCAAAGCCAAAATGACTACATGAATACACCACCCCAACCACCAACAGGACAGGAATACACCAACAAAACCAACATCAGAAATACAGCACCAGAAGCATTATCAGAACAGTAATATATCAACAGACACAATCACTTTAGTAATACAACACCAGAACCACAATAAGTACCTGAATGCATCACCAAAATCATCATCATTGCATAAATATAGCACAGAAATCACAGTCAGTACAGAAATACAGCACCAGAATAGTTTCACCACAATTACTATATAAATATATTATTAGACCCAACTTCAGTACATAAATATTATACTAAATCAACCATCAGTACATGACACAGCACCAAAATTACCATTGGAACATGAATAAAGCACCATAATTTCTGTATATACATGTTTACAGCACCAAAACCATCATTGCATGAATATATAACCAGAACTACCATCAGTACATGTATTTAGCACTAGAACCACCATCAATACATGAATGCAGCACCAGAAAAATATTATTACATTAATACAGAACCACCAATAGTGCATGACACAGGACCAGAACCCTCATCAGTATATGAAAAACAACACCAGAAACATCATCATCACTAAATGAATATATCACCAGAATCTCCATCAATACATCACTAAAACCATCAATACATTAATCCATCACCTGAAAAACATCAGTAAATAAACACAGCACCAGAAACATCATCACTACATGAATACAGCACCAGAACCATAATCAGTACTTGAAAACAACACCAGAACATGAATACTGAACCATCATAGGTACATGATTACAACACCAGTACCATCATCTTCTCTATATGAATGCATAACTAGAACTATAATCAGTGCATTAATTTACCATGAATATCACCATCAGTTTATGAATGCAGCACCAGAATTATCATCAGTACATGAATATAGCGTCAGAACTTCCAACAGTATATGAATACACCAACAGAACCACCATCAGTTCATGAATGCACAACCTAAATTCAGGACAAGAACTGTCACTACATGAATACAGCACCAGAAATACCATCAGTAAATGAATATAGCAGCAGAAACGCCATCACTACATGAATACATCACCAGAACCAACATCAGTACATGAATAGTGCACCAGGACCATCATAGCTGCATGAATACATCACCAGAACCACCACAGGTAGATAATTACACCACCAGACCAGAACTATAATAATTTCTATATGAATACATCACCAGAACTACCATTGGTAGATTAATACAGCATTAATACCGTCATCAGTAATAATAATATTTTTATTTCTATAGCGCCAACATATTCCGCAGCACTTTACATTTTAGAGGGGACTTATACAGACAATAAAAGACATTACAGTTCATCAATAATACATAAATCAACAGATACAGGAGTGAGGGCCCTACTTGCAAGCTTACAATCTATGAGGAAATAGGGGAGACACGAAAGGTGGATGGTAACAATTGCTTTCATTGTTCTGAACAACCATTATATAATAAATCTTGTGTTCATGTAATGCTGCATGAATCAGTAACCAACCAGCATGTGTTAAAGTACAGACATAGAGGGCTATTAAATGCATAAAGCATGTGTGAACATGATACAAGGGTCCTGGTTAGGAAAAAAACTTTGAATGGGCAACACAGGGATAGTTAGATAAATATGTTGAGGCGGAAGGTCAGTCTGAAGAAATGCGTTTTTAGAGCATGCTTAAAACTGTGGGTATTGAGGATTAATCGAATTGTCCTGGGTAGTGCCTTCCAAAGAATTGGCGCAGCACGCAAGAAGTCTTGGAGACAGGAGTTGGAAATTCTGATTATTGAGCATGTTAACCTTAGGTCATTAGCAGAATGGAGGGCACAGGTAGGGTGGTAGACTGAGACAAAGGGGGAGATGTCAGGTGGTGTAGAACCGTGGAACGCTTTGTGGGTAAGAGTGATAAGTTTATATTGAACTCTGGAGTGGATGGGTAACCTGTGAAATGACTGTCACAAGGTAGAGGCTTCGGTGTAACGGTTGGTGAGGAATATGATCCTGGCTGCAGCATTCAAGACAGATTGGAGAGGGGAGTGTTTGGTAAGAGGGAGACCAATTACTACAGAGTTACAATAATCCAGACGAGAATGACTAAGAGCAACAGTAAGAGTTTTTGCAGAGTCAAAAGTAAGAAAAGGTCGAATTCTAGAAATGTTTTTGAGGTGAGAATAACAAGAACGAGTCAGTGATGGGATTTCGGGGTGAATGAAACATCTGAATTTTTTAACTAATGGATATATGCTGGCATGTTTAAATGAGGAGGGAAAGATACCGGAAGAGAGAGAGGTTGAATATTTTTGTAAGGTGAGTGGTGATGGCAGGGCAAAGGGACTGAAGGAAATGTGAGGGAATAGGGTCACTGGTGCAGGCAGTAGGGTGAGAAGATGCAAGGAGCCTGATCATTTCTTCTTCCTGACTGGACAGAGAGTGAGCTTTAGATGCAGTGGGGGAGGGAGAACAGTGCATGGTATGAAGGGACTGGGAGAAAATTTCCTGTCGGATATGGTCAATTTTTTCTTTGAAATAATTAGCCAGATCATAAGCATGGAGATCCGTGGTTGGGGCCTGCACTCTTGGATTAAGTAGGGAAAGAAAAGTGTCAAAGAGACGTTTAGGATTATTGGATAGTGAGGTGATGAGGGTGTTGAAATAGGTTTGGTTGGAGAGTTGTATGTTGTAAGCATAAACTTGTAATAGATGAAATCTTCAGACAGATTGGATTGGACTTCGGCGCACCTGGAGCACCACTGTAGGAAATATGTTTGCAGCGTGTGCCAGAGTTGTTGCCATCTGTGCTGAGTTTTTCTATGTAGGAGGTGCAGCTTCTTCCAAGGCACTTTGCAGTGTTTCATTATAATGTTTCAGTGCAGAGTCAGGACATGAGAGAGAGGAGATTGGGGCCAATGATGACTGCAAATTCTTCATAAGTTTCTAGGTGTTAATGGCACATATATTTCTATCAGTGTGGAAAGTGGGGGTATCCTGAGCGGGATGACAGTTCTTGACAGAGAATGAAAGAAGGTTATGGTCATAAAGCAGGAGAGGGCAGTTGGTAAAATCATGCACATGAGCAGAGCAGACTACGTCCAGGGAGTTTCCATCTTCATGTGTAGGAGAGTTAGTAAGCTGTGAAAGGCCAAATGAGGAGGTTAGAGATAAAAGGTGAGTGGCAGATGCGGAGAGGGTAAAACCAATGGGGATGTTAAAGTCTCCCATGATGAGGGTGGGAACGTCACAGGAAAGAAAATGTGGAAGCCAGGTGGCAAAGTGATTGAGGAACTGACAAGAGGGACCCTGAGGACGATACACAACCGCCACACGCATGGATAAGGCAATGTAGAATCTGACATCAGTACGAGAGGAATGTAGTCCACCATATGAGAGCAGCAGCAGCGGTGGTGTCTGATTACTGGATCCAGGTTTCCGCAAGAGCCAGAAGGTTAAGAGAATCATAAATCAAGAAGTCACAGTTGAATTAGAGTTTATTACACACTGAGCAAGAATTACAAAGGGCATAGTTAAAAGAGGCAGAAGGCATGCAGGGAATATTAATGAGATTTGTGGAGTTTCCGAGTGTAGCAGTTGAGAGGATCGACTTACTATAACATGACGGGCCAGGGTTGGGAGAGATATCTTATATGGCACCATAAATTCCACAGCAATTTTCAGACATAATCACTTTTCTATCAGTATGTCTTTGGATTGTGGGAGAAAACCAAAGCGCCCAGAGCAAACCCATGTAAACACAGGGAGAACATATAAACTCCTTGCAGATGTTGTCCTTGGTGGGATTTGAACCTAGGACCCCAGCACAGCAAGACTACTGTTATGATACTTGATCTCCACACTATGTCCTATAGAATATTGCCTCCACATCATTCCCATGTACGTATTATGACCACTACACTGTACCCCCTTTTTAATACTAACATACTAACGTAAGCACTGCGGCTAATTTTAGGCCATGCCCCATGACCACACCCATTTCACAACTAGTCACACCCATATCCACGTCAAAAATCATACCCATTTAGCACTGCTGATCATACTGACTGATACTGAAGGCACAGTGGCTGGCATTATGGGCACAGTAGCTGGTACTATGGGCACACTGACTGGTACTGAGGAAAAGAAAGAACGAAAGAACAGAGAGCGAGAAAAAAGAAAGAACAGAGAGAGAGAAAGAAAGAAAGGAGAGAGAGAAAGAAAGAACGGAGAGAAAGAACAGAGAGAGAGAGAACAGAGAGACAAAGAAAGAAAGAACAGAGAGACAAAGAAAGAAAGTGGAAACAAAGAACAAAGAGAGAAAGAAACAGAGAGAGAAAGGAAGAACAGAGTGAGAAAGAAAGAGAGGAAAGAACACAGAGTGAAAGAAAGAACAGAGAAAGAAAGAGGAGAAAGAAAGAACAGAGAGACAAAGAAAGGGGAAAGAAAGAACAGAGAGAGAAAGAAACAGAGAGAGAAAGGAAGAACAGAGAGAGAGAAAGAAAGAGAGGAAAGAACAGAGAGCGAAAGAAAGAACAGAGAAAGAAAGAGGGGAAAGAAAGAACAGACAGAAGGAAAGAGGGGAAAGAAAGGAAGAACAGAGAGAGAGAAAGAAAGAGGGGAAAGAAAGAACAAAGAGAGAGAAAGAACGAATGAAAGAACAGAGATAGAAAGAAAGAAGAAAGAAAGAAAAAACAGAGAAAGAAAGAACAGAGAGAGAAAGGAAGAACAGAGAGAAAGAAAGGAAGAACAGAGAGAAAGAAAGAGGGGAAAGATTTTAGAACAGAGAGCGAAAGAAAGAACAGAGAGAAAGAAAGAGGGGAAAGAGAGAAAGGAGAGAGAGAAAGAAAGAGGGGAAATAAAGGACAGAGAGAAAGAAAGAAAGAAAGAGGGGAAAGAAAGAACAGAGAGAGAGAGAAAGAACGAATAAAAGAACAGAGAGAGAAAGAAAGAAAGAAGAAAGAGAGAAATAAATAAAGAACAGAGAAAGAAAGAACAGAGACAGAGAATGGAAGAACAGAGAGAAAGAAAGGAAGAAGAGAGAGAAAGAAAGAGGGGAAAGAAAAAGAACAGAGAGCGAAAGAAAGAACAGAGAGAAAGAAAGAGGGGAGAGAGAAAGAAAAAGGGGAAAGAAAGCAGAGAGAGAGAAAGAAAGAGGGGAAAGAAAGAAAGAACAGAGAGAAAGAAAGAGGGGTAAGAAAAAAGAACAGAGAGAAAGAAAGAACAGAGAGAGAAAGAAAGAACATACTTAATGCAGCAGCCAGGGTCATCCATCAGGCTAATCGGTACTCGTACGCGTCCGCTCTTTGCCAGTCCTTACATTGGCTGCCCATTCATTATAGGATCCAATTCAAAGTACTTGTTCTCACCCACAAAGCTCTCCACCGTGCAACACCCCCCTACATCTCCTCCCTCATTTCTATCAGCCTAACCGACTGCTGCGGTCTGCAAACGACTTTCGACTAACTTCTGCACTAATCCGTACCTCCCACTCCTGACTCCAAAACGTCTCCCGCGCTGCGCCAATCTTTTGGAATGCTCTACCCCAAGAAATTAGGGCTATCCACAGTTTGCATAGTTTCAGGCGCTCCCTCAAAACACATTT